>JAHHFK020005623.1:0-114645 GCA_024533555.2 Aedes koreicus | reverse complement strand
GTTTTCAACGCAATACGTCGTCAGGATTACAAAGAAAATGGTGCCTTTGGTGTTTACGGTGATTTTAGGCGTGTAATTGATACATTTATTACTTAGGACCTATTGCATTTGCATTTGTAGATTGGACCTGTTAGATTGGTCTTTTGTAAAATTAGAATGTACATTGGACTATTGTAATTGCGGTATGCACTAGTAAAATAATGTTTGCCCTCTAATTCTTGCAATAAACAAACAGTTACTTTTCATATTTGAGAACTCCAACAACTGGCTATATATTTATTCATTTGGAAATCTCACAAATCGGCACAAATCTCAGTCAATAAATGACTAATGCATCTTATTTTCTTATTTAAGGTTTGCTGCGTTGCAGCAGGCATAAAAATAACATCAGATGCGTTGGTCCGTTATTGCACGGTAAGCTAGTTTCATCCTTTTTTACGAAGATTTCACACATCTTTTATGCTTGTTTTCAAACCTATTAGAGCATTCGTATTGGGCGCCACTATCTGGGCGACTAAAATACTAGCGCATCGAGCTTTCATTTTAGTTTAGTCACTCAATCTCACACCAGTCGCTACTATATTTTGTTACCGTGTTTTGTATCGGTCGCTGCTAAACTAGTGCTCCATCATCAGTTTTACAGATTCGGTGATCTCCATAAACATAGTCAATTGCGATTGCTCCTTCTTCGTGATTTCTCTTGGAGAGACGTTCGGTTGGCATGAAAAGAACCATTGGTTACAGTGGTCTCTTTGGGAACCACTGGGGTTTGATACAAAAATATAAATGTCCTTTCCTATAAGTTTCGCCAAATCACCCCAGAGGTTTCCAAATGGGCCATTGTGGTAAATTATTCTTTTCAGGTTCCCCCGGGACACCCCAGAGGCTGCCAGAGCGGCCATTGTGGCTAATGGTTCTTTTTCATGCTAACCAAAAATCTATCCAGGAGAAATCATGAAAAAGCCATCGCACGAGCCTATTGATAAAATTCTTATTATTTAACCAAATTGACTAAAAGTTGATAAAGCAATAACTTTCTTCGAATCATGTGTCATCAGTGACATTTCGTTCCATGCAGATCAATTGTCAAAATTCCGCTTGGTAATATTGAACAAAACTCCGTAACCTCTCTACTTTTTAAGTCGATACTGGCCTTTACGGTATAATCGAGCGGAAATTTTTCCGAAAGTAAAAGTGACAGCTCCCATTAGTTTACGTGGAAACCTTACAAATTCCAATTTTATTTTCCGTTCTTTTCAGGTCGATACTGCTGCAGACATTTCTTTTCGATTCTTTACTTTTCCGTTTTAGTAAACGGAATTTAACATGGGTTTGGGATAGAAAAAGAAATTTCTTTCGAACACGATACCGACCTTTAGATTTGAATTTGTTACTTTGGCGTGAGAGGTACAACTATATATAATAGGGTAGTTCGAAGTATCTATTCCGCTCTACCCCTTCAGTCAATTCCAAATTGAGTCCTGACTCTAGTCCCAAAATTTGAGCTAAATTGGTAACAACAACAATGGTAACTTGAGCAGAACTGGCCTTTTCATTTGTCTGTGGGAATAAATATGGAAAAACGGAATTTTTTGTTCACATTCTTTTAGATTGTCAGCATAATTGGACATGGGAATGCTTGTTATCTACACTGGCGTAAAAAACCTATCGAAATTCATAAACTTTGCCTTATGAAACTTCATGAACCCACTTTATTTTGAGTTCATAAGGTCCTTATAACAGCCATGTGTGCAACTATGGTCCTCTGAGTTAAAAGTAATGATTTTCTCAAGTCATTCATATAAATTCATATTAATTCATATAAATATTCTGAATTTCATGACTGTTGTTTGTGCATAATAATCATATGGTAAATGTATGAAATGGCTAAAACCGAGCCGTATGTTATTGTTTTGGTTACTCTTAGTGAATTCGGAATCCTGATGATCCACATATTTTCGAGCTGATATCTGTACATCTTACAGGCGTAAAAAGAAACAATTAGACGACGTGAACTAACCACTGGAAACACTAAATTAGGTACATTATATTAAATTTATAATAACTTTTCTTCATAGACATGATAATACATTACGTTAATGCTTAATCCGATGTTTAAACCACGTATAATTACGTGAAAACTTAAACGCGCATTAGTTTTCATTCATTTTTTTTACAATATTTTTCTTTCAGCCAGTAATTCAACAATGACCGACGATACGGCGATCATCATGTAAACATTCAGCTCCATTGGCACGTCGAAGGGTGTCCTCATCTCGGTTCTCTTGTCATATACCAACTGCATCGGAAGCACGAAGAACTTCTGCAATATCTTCAAGGTCTACCCAGCCGACGACGTCAGCAGATCGGATCTCCGCCTCTGTCCCACGTCCTCAAAGTGTTGGCTCAGAGTCTATGCCTGCTGATCCCAACCGGACATCATACCGCACTGAGTTCAAGTTTGCCTATCAGTACAAAACAAAATGGGTGCACGACGATTCCAAACGTCTATCCTTGGACACGTACCGTTACCATTCTATCGCATATTCTTTTAAAACTTTCCTTTCGTATTCCCTCAATAGCATTCTCTTCAGAAGAAAAAAAAAGTACCAAAATTATGAGAGTTCACAGCCGGGGTGTACTTTCCATTGCTCGTGTGTTGAAATCATCGAAGGCTATGGACTAAAAAAATCGTCGGATTCTTTTTCTCAATTTTATATCCACAAATTGTATGTAGAATGTAAAATAAAAATTCCAGTTAAATTCAATAAAAAAATATTACGAAATACATAAATTATCACAAAATTTAGCATAACCAACGCATGAATTCCATATCACAAAAAAAATAATTTCATAAGGTTGTTCAACGAAACTCATACGGTTGCAATAAACCATTAGGAGTGGTTATGACAACAATCATAGCATTTCATAAGGTAATGTTATGTAAGTCAAACGGATTCCTTGTGGATAATTTTCATAAGGATATTTAATGAACTTTAATAGGTTTTTTACATGAGTGTATGTGAATCTTGGGTCCTCCCTTAGCTCAGTCGGTAAAGGCGCAGCTTCAAAGCAACACCATGCTGGAAGTGGCTGGGTTCGATTCCCGGTCTGGTCTAGGAATTTTTCGTAAAGGAAAATTTCTCGACTCGCTGGGCAATAGCGTATGATTGTACTTGCCACACAATCATACTAATGCAAAAATTGTACTTGGCATCGAAAGCTCTCAATTAATAACTGTGGAAGTGCATTTAGAACACTAAATTGAGAGCAAGCAATAAGCTAATTGTGAAAGCAATAAGCTTGAAATGCTAAAGAAGAAAAAATATGTGAATCTGGTGTGAAGAATGGAACCTAAAATCAACGAATCTAATGTCATACGTAAGAAGTGTTGTCTTTAAAACTGTGGATCATAAATATCCGAAAGTTATTGCTATAGAAATAATAATTAATTAGGTAGACTTTCAATCGTAAAGTGATCATCAGTTTTTGCCCGGAAGCTGGCGCTGGAATGCAAAAAAATACATTTGTCATAATTGTTGTTCGAATGAGAACAACAAGAATTGTTTTCCAATAGCTGTTCGCATAGAAACTTCAAAGGGCTAGTGCAGTTTAACTTTGCAATCATATGAGCTCAAATTTTGGGAGAAGACTCAGGACTGTATTTGAAATCAATTGAGAAAGATGGAGCTAATGTGATGCTTTGAACCACCATATAATGGATTGTTTCAAATGACCCTCCTACTCTAGTAAACATATCTCTGACAAACAGTTGACGAACGAAGGGATTTTCAAACATATTGTGTATCTCCTTCTGCACAGCCTCGGTGTCTGAATATACAGAGTGTAACTTAAATCATAAAGCTTTGTCAGTTAAAATCAACAAACAACTCCCCGCAATGTATTTCGTAATGCAACATTATAAACTGAGTTATATTCTCTTTGCACTTCACTGCTTCTACATTGTCACATATAGTGTGTTGTATAGTACTTCAGATGCACTATACGTCGTATTAAATGCACCATGAACCAATCGTTTACAAAACTAGAATAACTCAGTTATCAGCTTATTCCGGTTTTTGCAAATAATGAACCTGATGAGGATAACACTGGTTCAAACTAAACTTCGAAATATGAAAAGATTCAACTTCATTTTCATTTGATTAGATCTCTCTGTTGTTATTGTTCGTTTTTGAGAGACTTTAAAAAATCGATCTCTCGAATTTTCGGTCCAACCTATGAAAAAGATCAGATGATGTAATAAAAATTTAAAAGCTGAAGAAGTCTGTTAGTCGCAGACGAAACTGGCCTATCTGTCAAAAGATAAGCTATCTGTAGTGGAATTGAACGGAATTTGCTCACGTTTACTAGTGATAGTTTAAAAAAGTGTTTCAATTTTTTTTTTAGAAAAAGTGATCAAGTTAAGTGTTAATTGAAATTTTCCTAACCCTACCCCTCCTTAACACAATCCCCCCAACCTTTCCAATCCCCACCCCCCCCTGGAAAAAAACTCCTTCACGTATTTAAAAACTATTCTCTCGCTATGGCACGACCGATTGCTCGCTGTTTCAGTCCTGGTGATACAATGGTGCTGAAAGCTATTTTCCAAATGACAAAAATATGGAAATGTGTACATTTTCGATAGGGCTGCAGGAACGGCATCATTCATACCCAGTACGACAAAAACGCAGCATAAGAGACGGCAAACTTTGTGGTGTTCGCACTTATAAAAAGAAGAACGCGGAATAGATCGGAACCACGTGGATCTGAGTTCTTCCTATATTCCGTCAGGAGAAGTCTCAATTACACAGAAAAACGCTTCCAATAAACTACCCCCCATTCGAGATAATTTGTAAGAACCTCCTCAGATGCCGTCATAGAAATCTTGGACTCATCAAGAGGGTGGAGAACGATTAAAACCCTCGTAAAGCCATCCTTAAGTTTGCTAAGGAGTCTGCTATGAACCCCAACTGGATTTCCTCTGCTTATGGTCAGACTTACCCCAAACTCATTTTCAACACAGAAGATGAACCGTGCAGCAGGACCCGAAAACTAACTAAAATGGTAACCTAGCAAATTCTTTTAATAATTGGACAAACGATGTTGCAGATTAATCCATTATGTCCTATACCCCGTTCGCACTACAACCTGTATTATCTGATAAAAGTACCTTGATATCAGCATATATACATCTAGCTTTCACTTAAAACAATGTGCATGGAATTTGATATCAAGATACTCTATATCACGTAATATAGGTGTTAGTGCGAACAGGGTATTAATCTTTGAAATATCATGCTGCAACCGATAACAGTTCTTTCCTTGGGCTGCAATCTTCCACTTATTGCCACTGACGATTCCAGATACTTGAATGAGGAACGTTAGCTGTCACAAAACTACGTTGTCGATGATTGGTTACCATTCTCTTTCCAGACTAGCCTAGAGGTGAGACAGCTCTACTCTGAGATGCTTCGATGCACCGAGTAACTCACGAGTAACTCAATATAGCTTGAAATTGACTCAATCTTAATCGATTATTATCGGTTGCCAGGGCTTCAAACAGTTTGACTTCCAATTTGTTTGGAAAAAATAATGGACATTCCGCTAATGGCAATAGACGTTGGCACAAAGGCGAGCCCTATTTCACGACTATGAGGGTTCTAGGAATATTTTATATGTGATATGACCCGGTGTCTCCACTAGCATTTTCTGTCTTGTCAGATCTGTCTTAACATATGACAAGCAACCTGAATTTCACGATTTTGTCTTTTCCAATTTAACATCCCCCCCATTTTTTTAGACTTATAGAGCGTTGAAGAAGTCTCTAAAAACAATTTTATGGAATTGAAAAATTATTTGCATTATTTTTTATTTCGTCATATTTTATAAAAAATTCTCTAAAAATCTATCATTTCTCCCAAAATATTTTAAACAATCTGTCTTAACATATGTGTCTCCACTTCCATATTCTTTGACAGTGACCAATGTTAAGACAGAAAATGCAAGTGGAGACACCGGATGAGATACGGATGGCTGTACTGACGTCCAACTATCAGGTGTGATAACGGTATTTTTAGATTGGTAATTTGCTAAACATCAATTCTAAGAAGCTTGAAGCTTGAGTCTGACTGCAACAGGCTGAGCTCTTTTGTCCTCTTGCCCTTGTTCTACAGCACCAGTTCATAGTCTGCCCCTCTGGTGGAATAATGCTGCAATAGCAAATAGCAGGTCAGGCCGGTGGTGGGTTTATTCAAAAGTATGACTTACTTGGAGACATGAAAATAACTTTTCGAAAAAAGACAAAGGCTAACACTAGTAGTAGTAAATACGATATCAAATTGTACGAGCAGATATCTCAAGTAACACACAAAACATCTTCTTACAAGGAATTATAATTGTTTGTTTTATAAATGTATTATAAATGTATTGAAAAACATGCCTAGTTCGTATCGGGTTGGTTCTCTCGTATTCTATTTATCAATCTGACTAACGATTGTGCTAAAAATAAATTTTTAACAGCTGGAAATGATTTATATCTTATCATTGGTCTTAAAAAACATTGTTCTTTATATTTATAAAACATGAACAGGACAAGATTTTGTGGGTAGTTCGAAATACTGTTGAAATTACATTACACCAACCATGTTTTGCAAAACGTGTTCTTTTTTCTCATAAAGATTAATTAATTGGACAAGGGAAGCATGTCATAGAAACTCAGAGTTTAATTTTCAGCAATCGGAGCTGGCTTAGCAAAGAAGCTACAAACCTATCATGCCAAGGAATAGTGTTTAAATCCCACGCTTGGCGTTGTTTTATTTTTATATGAGAATGATTTTTTTTCCATTTTATGTTTTATAAGCCTTCACTTTTTGCGCTTTTTACGTCATATTAAAGTATGAAATAAAGTTTTATACACTTATATTCATTACCTGTATTTGTCATTTAACAGAACTTTCAATTTGTTTATTACAAGCTGTGTTGCTTGGGATGTAGCTAGAGCGAATATAGGTTATTTTCAAAATCAGAGTTAAATCGAGGAATAGCTTGTATACAATTGTGCACACACGACTTCTCATGTACTAGTGAGCGGTTTGTTTGACAGCTACTGTGCAAAAACAGAGAGAAAACAAGTTACAGTGCTCGCTTGCTGAGCAACGTGAGTTACTCGAGGTACCTCAAAAGCAACTCTGAAATTGCTTGAGATAAGGAGCTGTCTTACACCTTGAGACTAGCAGACTGTGTTGCACGTAGAGCCACATTGGTGGCGCTTTTTGACGACGCTTTCGTATAGTATAATTTAGCAAATTCCTTCACTGTGCGATGTCGGTTTTAATACGCAATTCCTGAAAGCAGTCACTGACGGGAAAAATATAAACAATGATTTGAATGACCGAGAAAAATAATAAACAAATGGAAGTATAAGCAAAAATTTATATGAAACTACACTCAGGTAAATAAATTTAAGAATTTCATAAGGTTCAACGTAAGAACGATTCTTTGGAATTTCATAAGGCTGACTTATGAATGGATTTTGTTTCACACGACATTGTTCTTGTACGTCTTTAAGCTTTCCTATTTACAAAATGCTGATATACACTAGTGGGCAAGTCACTGGACCGATTACCTCAACGTTCAAGGTTCGAATCCAGGTTGCTCTATATTTTTAATTTTTTCAACGTCATTATATTTCATAAGGCCAATTTATGAAGTTCATACTGATTTCTCATAGAAAATAATCATGATGCATTCTTATGAATATCGAAAGTTTATTTCACTGAGTATAAGACAATCAATCAGATTTCCGAATACTTTTCGTTTGAGGGCGCAATCGATTTACTTTTCAGACTATACTCTGAGAAAAATTCTCTCGTTATACCGACTATTAAATCATGGTAAAGATGACTATTGCATATAATGGCTACAATAACCATGAAAATGGACGAATTTACCACGTTCATGGCATTCTTGACTATGATCATGGTAACAAGGACTATTCCGACATTATGGTAAATGTTGAATCAACTATTTTTAATAGCCGTTTTGACCATGATAATAGCACAGAGAACAGACATGGATGTCCATATACCTTTTCTTGAAAAACGTGTGTAAAAGTATAGGGGGGCAGCCGGTATAAGAAGCAAGTGTAGAGAAAAACAAACAGAATTTTCAGGTTATGTGCTTGGCTTTTTATTGACGATCATTGACATGACAGTTATCACACAACTGCAGCGCCGCCTACCAGGAGCATAACGACATACATTTGAAATGTCGGTTTAAAGTTTTACACAAGTAGCAGACCGAAGATGAACGTCTGTTCTCTGTGATAATAGTGAGTTCAAAATCACTATAATGCAATAGTCATCCTTACCCCCCAATAATGGTAAAATTGACTATCAAATTTGTCTCTGTGTTCCATTTTTTTCCCCCCCATCTCCAAACAAAAAAAACCCCCCCCCCCCAAACAAAAAAAAAATAACATTCCCCACACACAGCCCTTTCCAAATCCCCCCCCTGTCACCCCCCACCAATCCCCGTATACCAAATCCAACCTCTTCTTTTTATCATCCTTCGTTTTCATGTTACGTTTATTACTTCACTCTTTATTTACATAATCAGATACGTCTGTTTGTATCGAGAATTGTAAATAATGTACAGCTTAACGCCTTAATCGCGTCTTCCATTCAATCCATTCAATGACATCGATAACCGTTTCAATACTGGTAACTCTATACGTTGATGTCGCAGCCCTGCTTCATTTCACATTCTTCTGACAGCTAACATTGTTATGATTCTCTCGTTCAGTCCCAGTGTTGGGAAAAATGTGTTTTGATTGAATAATCACCGGTTTCCAGTGTGGAAATTCGTCTTTCCTAAGTTAAGTTTCCAACAATTAAAGTTTAATTCCCGTGCAAAGTGCTAATCCACCTACAGCAATGAATCAAGCCGAAGTGGCCAAGCTGATGTCACAGCTAAAGGTTGCGATCCGGCCCCGACATCGCAATTTGAAAAACATCGATGGTCCGGAGGGGCGACTGGACAAGCTTCGCAAAACCGTGACGGCGCTGGTTAAACACGAACGGATCGAGCTGAACTACCAGCGGGCGGATGAAGCGCGGGCCTACGCCGAGCGGCTGATATCCGATGCCATTCGGTACGGGGATTGCCACAAGCCGACGATGGAAATGGCCGACTATTGGTTGACGGAGAAGCAGTTAGTGCATAAGTTGTTCAAGGTGCTGGCGCCCCGGTTCGAAGAGTACAAGGTATCCGCCACGCGGATGTACAAGGCACCGAAGGAGTATCCCGGGTGGTATCGGAAACGGGCGGTTCTGGAGTTGCGGGGGAATCCGTATCCTTCGTTGGTGCAGAATTTGCACCAGAATCGAAATTTGCTGCACAACGTCCTACTGGATGAGGCGCGGAAAGAATTCCGCAAGGAGAAGTACGCGGAAATTGCGGCGCAGATTGGTGAGCAGGGAAAGGAAACCGCGGAAAGTGAATCGAAGAAATGAGTGAAGTAGTGATGTAGAGTTTTAAAATAAATAGCATTATACTTTAAAGAGGTTAAATTTTCTTGTTTTATTCATATTATTCTTGTACACGTGAAGCGGTTTGTACGTGATGACTTTTTATTTGCTGAGTCTGCCTTCGGACCATTCTGTTGGATTTCCATTCATTTATTCTAACAATTAGACAATGACAACAATGATAGTAAAGTTGGATTATCTGACACTGCCGGTTTATTGAGGGTAAATTGAAAATAAGATTTGATTAAATAGGTATTTAACATTATTAATTGATGTGCTGAAAATAGGTCAGAAGAGAACATTAACGTCTTTCGTAAATAATCTCAGTTCTGTGGAAAAACGTGGTAGATGAATGTTTATGAAGAGTTATTCAGTAATTTGGCTTTTCTATGCTAATATGGGGCCTCAGACAGTTCAGTCGGAAAGAGCACGGTTAACAAGTCGGAGGCGGTGGGTTCGATCTGTCGCGGCAATTCAAGTCAATTCTTGTTAGGGTTTACCGCTATAATAGATGATAGTTGGGACTATTAGGGATAAACGTAACATAAACATGATGAAAAATGAATTAGAATTGAACAATGATATCACTTTTTTGAGAAACTTCAAAAGGAACCACAGAAATAATGACTTGTACTCACCGCAAATTACTGTTTGTGGGGGTTTTTTGGTTCGCTGAATCCACTTTTCCGGTCAAGGGCAATAGAGACTTTGGTAATCGACTACTTTTCGTTGTAAACATCAATATTGAAGAAATTTGTGGAGATGTAATAATATGAATAATATACGTCAGTAATGGGATATACACGCTCAAGATATCCACTTTTTAAATTGTCCCTTTTTGCACACGGAAACTGTAATGAACATTGAAAAATGTCTGTATTTGTCTGTATTGAGGACTTTGTGAAAAATTTGCATAAAGGTTATAGGTGAGGGGAGTATTTTCTTTGAGAGTTAGGTGAGGAAGGCTTATTTCGTGAAAATAAGGATACTCATACTCATACTCTCTAATACATTGGTTTTGAGAGCCTTATTCATTTTCTTTTTCTGTTTGTACTGTCACAAACTTTCTGGAGACTCTCTTATAATTTAAAGAGTATTGACCTTTTCAAATTTACACATATTTTTGAGGGCCTTCTTATTTTGTAGCAATTAAGGTATGCATTGAAAAAAATGGACAGATTTTAGTGATTCCGCATGCGATTATCTTGCCACCAGGTGGTGAATCCACCTATGTATTGCCAATCGTAGCAACCCTAGTGTGTACTGGCGAAAAGGACTGGCAAGAGGCCGGATACTCTACCAAAGAGGTAAGCGTTAACGTCAAACATATCTTCCGTTCCAAGTTGCCGAAGAAGGCCTTTCTGTGGCTGACGATCAGCGCGGAGGGAATGTCCGAGTCTCCATCGTGGATTGCGGTGAACGAGGAGATATACAGTATGAAGTGCCTACCTCCTTCATCAAGAAGGATCACACGAAGAAGAATGTGGCCTTCTTGGTAGACCTGTCCTCTGCCCACTAAACCAAGAGATCACTGGAGAACATGAATCTGCTGAAGATAAATGTTTTATTGAAGACCACCAACACTCCCAACGTCCCCCAGCTGTGACCTACAGAAATTTTTTGGTCGAACCTCAAATGGAGGATCTGCTCCAAAACAAGAAAGAGCAGCCGAAATCCATCTTTTTATCGGTCATGGCCAAGGTTTCTGTAAACTGCTGTACGACCGCGCAGCAGAGTGTCGAAGCATTTTCGTAGAAAGCTCAATAAACGTAGGTTTTAAGGAAACTTTGTTGCATTGAATTATCTTTTGTAATTTTTCTGTATCGCCATTCGAAATAAGTCCATTTTTAAAATGCATACGTTATCTAAAATTATTTTAAGTGCTAGATTCGTTAAAATTAAAGCTTGGACTCGGAAAAAATGCGACACTTTGTTTTGGGTGTAACTTTTTATCGCGTGGGTAAAAATTAATGAAATTTTGGGTAATACTAGTCTAGAGTGTTATGTTTATGTGCAAAATTTTATCGCGATCTGTCAAGTAGTTTTCAAGATGCATTCAAACCAAGAAGAGCTACGCCAGCAAATCTTGGGCGCGGTGATCGATAATAGAGGCGCGGAAGATAAGGCAGTACTTTAAGAATAACCCGAACCAGCAGACCATGAAGCGTGCTGGGCTACGTGTTTTCAAGGTCAGGAAGGTGCCAAACTGGACTGACAAGCAAAACACGGTGGCCAAATTGCGTGCGCGGAAGCTGTACCGTGAGTGGCTGGTCAAACCAGGCTGTCTCGTCTTGGACAACGAGACATATATCAAGGCGGACACCAAACAAATCCCCGGCCTCGAGTTTTTTTGTACGTCCCGCATGGAGGTTCCGGAAAAAGTTTCGGAAGAGAAAGATGGACAAATTCGCGAAGAAGTACCTGTTGTGGCAGGCGATCTGCAAGTGCGGACGGTGCAGCAAACCGTTCGTTACAACCGGCACCGAAAACGGGCAGATTTATCGAGAGGAATGCTTGCAGAAGCGCTTGCTGCTCTTCCTCTGCTCTCACCGTGGTCCCACGCTGTTCTGGCCGGATCTCGATTCGTGCCATTAAACCAAGCCTGTAATGGATTGGTACGAAGCGAAGGGCGTTAATGTGGTCCCGAAGGAGGCGAACCCGCCAAATACACCAGAACTTCGTCCGATCGAAAAGTTTTGGGCGATAATGAAGAAGAAGTTGAAGAAAAGCGGAGAAACATTCAAAACCGATGAAGTTTTGAAGAAAAACTGGGAGAAATTGTGTAAGGAAGATGGACAAAGCCTCACCCAAGATCTCATGAGCAGTGTTAAGAAAAATGTACGAGCATTCAGCTTGGGGGAGGAAATTCAATAAATAAATTATGCCAAAACATAGCTAATATATAGTTATTTAATCCCTGAAAATTTGAGAAGTATCCGATTTAAAATGAATTTTTGGTGGTCATTTTTGTGGGTCTCATTTTTTCCGAGTCCAGTATTTATGTAATATATTTAAGTCTTGAAACTCTTTTTTTGTTTTAATTCACAGAACGGTATCGAAAACCTCGTCGAAGACTTCTTAAAAGTTTTTGAAAATTTAAGACCACTCGATGCTTAGCTCATTTACAAAACCTTCTGTAGCTATGCTTCGTATTTAATATATTAAATCACTTTATTCATGCTTATAAAAAAATGGTTTAACTACTATTCTTTTTTTTTTTAAATATTATTGAACTTCTGATAAATTACGCAAATTTTTTAAATTTTAATAGAAGTATCTTAATTATTCAAGTATGTAGAAATTATTAATAATTCTTTGCAAATAATATTGTATCCACTACATTGCAAACAAAATCGTAGTCTCTCTTGATAGACTCTTGATTTCAAAGTTCATGATGGATTTTTATTAAACTCAAAAATGTACACTAAAGTACACTTGAGGTTAGTTTTTTTTATGTTTGAAAAAATAATAATAAGAAAGCTGAACAGTTTTTAACAGTCCAATTTTAACTATCATTTATCTTAAATTGATTGTAGTCCATACATCAAATATCAGCAGGACTTTAAACTTTACCATTCTTCAGAACCTTTGAGAATAATTAATTTGAAGTCCTGCTGAAGATTCTTAAAATTTAACAAAAGTTTCTTCACAAAGTTTTAAAGCTCCTAAGTACTAAAATATATTTTTGGATGACGCCTTACATCAGGGACTGGATAGTCAAGAAAAAAATGGATATAGTTTTTGGCTCAGGAAGTACCGTCACATCGGAGCCAAGCTTAATGAAGCACCCATAAAACCATAACTCACGACGAACAACCACAGAGAACAGACATCCAAGCTGGAGTGCCCTCCGTGTGTAAATTTCTGTAGCTGCCATTTTAAAATTACAGCTTGTTTCCGTTAGTTTTGGTGAATCGTATGTTGATGGCGCCACATGCGCGCCTTGAGATTTGATAATCTGTCAATTTCAGTTTTGGTGAAACCTAGACTAGGCGGCGTTGATTTTCCAACGGTTTGCTTTTAAAAATTTACACAGTAAATTGGGAAAAAACGTTCGAGCCTGGATGTCTGTTCTCTGTAGAACAACCCCTAAAATATTCTGTCAAAATAACACAGCGGATCAAAACATAAACATAGATTCTAAGGGCTGTATTGAAAATAAGTTATCCACATTGTTTTCTTTCAAATCATGTAGAAAATGATGTTATATAAAAGAATTGATTTAATTCAAAATGATTCTTTATTGCACATCCCGAACTTGAATATTGTGAAGACAGGATGACATTAATATTATAATATAATAATATTATTAATCCAATGCGCGACATTTTGAAAACGAAGAATTTAAACCGTGCAAACAAGTACACAAACGAAAAATGACAGTCAAACGTACAGCATGCTATGATGAACACATTGAAACCATAACAAATGCACGCGTACTACGCAAATGTACGTGGATAGCTAATTTTCGATACATTCCTTAGTACCGAACAGCTCAAGAATATATTGCAAGGTGCAAGGTGCAAGGTGTCCTTCCCAGGTAACAAATAAGCACTTCCAAAGCGTCTTAACGGCAGCCTGTCAAGCAATTAAGACGCCTTAAATGCAACATAAATGGCGCTTTTGGCCCAATATACGGCTGCTTTAATGTAATGCTATGATAATGCTCCATTAATGCAATTTTACATTCGTAATGCTTATTAAAGGCTACAAGCATTTAAATAGCATTTGAAATTCAACTTAACAACAGATAGCATTCAAGATGCTGATAAAATGCTAATATAATGCTTGTAGCATCTGAAATGCAGATTTAGGGTTGATTTACTGCATATGCTAATGCTTATTGGTCACCTGGGTTGGGACCAAAGGTTGATGGAGATTTACATACAATATTCTTTGCGTGACTGAATAACTCTTACGTCATCAGTCAGCTATAAATAGAAGATATGGTGAAGCTCAAAAACCTTTTGGCTTATTTTCAAAACATTAAAAATGATAACTTAACTTAAGGCTGTTTGAATATTGAAGCAGCTTTAAAACAAAGCTCTGAAACATATGAGAAGTTAAAAAGTTTTCTGAGATACTTTTTATAAATATTGAGGTCAACAAACAAAACAAGCAAAGTTTGTTTTGTATGGAAAATAAAATTGTTTCAGAATCATTTTTATCTTATTGATGAATATTAATGTCTCTAAAAATCTGTAACTTTATCGCAATGTCTGTAATCTGTATGAGGTCTGTATACATGATCAAATTTCTGTATAAATACAGACATGTCTGTATATCTGGCATCCCTGCACGGAAATGTAACTCAATTCTCATAAAAATTGGATCAACTCACTTTTTGGGTTGGTCCCCTTTTTTGAAAATTTATATCGAACTCGTTTGTGCGAACTGTCAAATACTTTAATCCAGTACTAAAAAAGAAGGTACTAGACTAATGGAGTATATCCATAGACTAACTCTAAGACCAGTAGGTACCGAACAAATACGATTTTTTTCTTGGCTCAGTCAGTACTAGCACATCGGTCCCAAGCTCAGTCCCAAGCTTATTAATGCACCCCTAATAATGAACTCACACTAACACACTCTCAAATACTCTGTCAAAATAACACAGCAAATCAAAATAAAGGCGCAAATATGTATAGTTAGGTGCTGGCTTCAAGGTGTACTTCGGACCAAGGGGTTATACAACAGTGAACCAATTTCAAATCGCTAGTTGCATATTGATTGTTGGTACATCGCTGTACGTTGTATGTCTGTCCCAGGTATTACAAAAGTCGATATGATAAACGGACATGTTATTGGTTTTATCTGATGGTATGATATTCATGTCATTTGATAATGAACACTATTATCAACATGTTAACGCCGTGAATAATAAAAATGAGTATTTTTTAGAGTATTGATGATTAGAAACATCTCAGAGTGAATATTTTGTTGGCTCAGGAAGTACCATGCAGCGTATCGGTCCCAAACTCGGTCCCAAGCTGAATGGATCACCCCTCAAAACATAACTCCCAACGAACAACCCCTCAAGTATTCTGTAACACAGCGAATCAACACAAAAACAAAGATTCTAGTACATGCTCAAAACAGGTGCTGGAATGGAATAAGGAAAATAAGGCTAACTTCGTGCTCAAGAACCTTACCCATGTAACCACGAGGCTATAATAGCAGGCATATATAGGGTATATGCATTACGTCTAGTGCATCATATGCATCAAACAATCAATTGATTTTTTTAGTAGCATAAGGGCATCTTCAGCGGCGGTCTATTTTTAGACCAACTTTATACCTGATTTGCATCAGCGAAACTTGAATAGAACTAGCTAAAATAGACCAACTTTGCGTTCCCCACACCGGTGTTGTATTTCCAAACCAAACAATTATAAATCATTCAAAAAAGATGTTTTGTGTGTTACTTGGGTGATGCAACTAGAAGCCATTTTAACACAATTAGATTTTGTACTGGATTTAGTTAATCTTTACTTTAGTACTTTACTAATCTTTACTTCAAACAGCTTAAAAGTCAATTGTCTTCAAATCATCAGCACACGAATGTAATTTATTATATTTTTCTATCAATAGATAATATTGGAACGAAGCATTCTGTGTACATTTCGAAACTATTTATTTTTTCTTCACTTTTTAAGATTTTTTTTTTATGTTTAACGAGTTTTACAGCTGTTTGAAGTTTTACTGAACAGGTTGAGTGTGTAACAAAAGTATGATTATCGAGCTTCTAATACCTTGTCTGGAACATTGCAACCTCTCCCGAGACCTCCACTTCACCAATCTTGGAGGCATGAAACTTTAAATACCTTTTACCTTTTGATCATTTTAAAACAAGGAGGCAACCCTGGCGTTGTGG
Organism: Aedes koreicus; assembly: GCA_024533555.2. Taxonomy (NCBI): domain Eukaryota; kingdom Metazoa; phylum Arthropoda; class Insecta; order Diptera; family Culicidae; genus Aedes; species Aedes koreicus. Next base: position 98,244 of record JAHHFK020005623.1, on the reverse strand, counting down.
TTAGCATCCATACTTTTCACGCCAAAGTCACGAGTTCGAATCTCACGACAACACAACGGAAAAGTTGCGAAAATATGAAAATGTCAGTTCAATTTTTACGCAAAAAAAAACCGTTAATTGAGCGGAATGCAAAGAGAAATACGTAGAAACTAATTTACCATGAACATGATTTTTGTTTGTTTTTTATCGGATTATTTGGAGCTGCATTTTTCAGCTTGAAATTTGTTAGATTTATGAACATCTTCTGACATCTATCTGTTAGTAAATGGTCATTGTGCTAGCTGCCCTATAATTTATTTCTTGTTTTGTATTGCAATCATTCAGATAAAAACGTTTAATGCCTTCCATCCACGAGCTCGCAAAAAATAGAAAGCCATTATGTCGCCACAAAAGTTCTTCAATGGGAAAGTGTCATATTCTCATTCGTAAAAAAAATAAAAAACCCCCCCCCCCCCCCCCCCCCCCCCCCCCAACCCACCCACAACACAAAACAAACACCACAAAAACAAAAAAAACCCCCCGCCCCCTCTCCCCCCCCACACCCACAACCCCCCAACATTTTTCCCCCAACCAAAAATCTAAAACTATTTTTTTTATTTTTATTAACAAATTTTTCACCCCCCAAGAAAAAATTATCACAATTTTACCACAACAATAAAATAAATTTTTTTATTATAAATAATTTCCGCCCGCGGCGGCTTCGTCTCCCCCACCCCACAACAACTATTACTATTATTTTTGGGGTTTTATCATTCCCCCCCCCGGCACACCCACCCGAATTATGGTTTGTTTTCCTCCAACTTAGTAGCTATGAAATCTTCTATGAAAACAATCGGTTTATTGATAGATTGGTCATGATTAAGGAGTGTATCGAATATAAGCTATCCACATACATTTGCGTTGTACGCATGTATTTGTGATGGTTTTTTATGCTCTGAACACTGCATGCTGTGCGTTTGACTGTCAGCTTTCTTTTGTTTACTTGTTTGTGCGGTTCAAATTCTGCGTTTTCAAAATGTCGCGTATTGAAAAGGAAGTGAAAATTAAGGTTCTGGAAACATGGCTAAGTGAGAAGGGTATTACTATGCGAAAATTGGCGAAGCGGTTTGGAATTCATCATGCGAGTGTTAAAACCATCATTAATAAGTTTGGGGAACACTATTCTTTGGATGCAGAAAACCCGGTTCTTTCAACCCGAAACTGGAGCAGAAAGTGGTATCTCTAATCATGAAGAACAAATCAATGTCAATACGTGATTTGGCCAAAAAAGCAGGAACGAGTGTCGGAATGATCCAGCGTATCAAGAGGCGAATCCACCTGAAGACCTACAAGAAGCAGAAAAGCTTGAAACAAAGTGCAGAACAGAAGAAGCGAGCAGCAACAAGGGCCCGGAAATTGTTTTCGCGTCTTTTGCAGCGTCCGGATGCATGCGTTTTGATGGACGACGAGACCTATGTAAAGGAGGACTCAAAAACCCTTCCAGGTCCACAATACTTTACTGCCGTCGTTGGGGAGGATGTGAGCGATGCGGACAGGTCGATTCAAGTGGAGAAATTTGGTCGAAAGGTACTGGTATGGCAAGCTGGTGGTTTGAAGTCAACAATTTTTTACACTACCGGAACTATAAATGCGGAAATCTATCGATCTGAGTGTCTCCAGAAGAGATTGTTGCCTTTATATAAGAAGCATAGTACACCTCCACTGTTTTGGCCGGATTTAGCGTCGGCTCACTATGCCAAAACCACTCTCAATTGGCTTGCGGAAAAGGGTATAGATTTCGTTGAGAAAAATATCAATCCACCAAATTGCCCTCAGCTTCGACCCATCGAACGTTACTGGGCAATCGTGAAGAGGGTCTTCAAGAAGACTGGTAAGGCAGCTGGGAACATGCAGGAGTTCAAAAAATTTGGGCTCAAGCGTCCAAAAAATGCGATGCAACACTTGTCCGAAACTTGATGAAGAGCATTCGATCCAAAGCTCGAAAATTCGTGAAGGAATAACTTAAATTTCATCCGGTCTTCATTATGTTCAAGTTTAACCTCGTACAATAAAAGATCAATTTTTTGTATGCATAAAATATCGGTTTTCAACATAATTTGAATGAAAGTTTGTGGATAGCTTATTTTCGATACACTCCTTACCCCTCACCCACCCAAAAAAAAAAAAAAAAAAAAAAAAAAAATTCCGCCCCCCCCACCCATATTTCCCCTTGACATTTATATAATAATTTTTTTAGATTTTTTTCCCCAAAATACAATAGATCAAAGAATAATGGAAACTTCAATTAAACAAAATTGATGATCTAATTAGAGCATGAAATAGGGTTGAATCAACCATATTATTCAAACATCGTTAAATTTACGATAAAAGTTCCTATAATGGTGGTATTTTAGTGCAATATGTTCTAATTGGAACATTTTGCACTAAAATACCACCATTATAGGAACGTTTACTCAATTAGCACATATTCTTTGGATATTACGAAATTATATAACATATAACAATGTTTGAAAATTGGAAATATCATTCTTATCAACATGTGACCCTAGGAATGGACAGCAAATTGCTGTCCACTCCTAGGGTCGCATGTTGATAAGAATGATATTTCCAATTTTCAAACATTTTAATTAATTACGTGCTTCGTGCAATACAATCAAATATGATTACTTTAAATGTATTTGAACATATAACAAGTTTATTGACTATTTGACATTTATATCGCTCAATCCTCGAATGCACTTGGTTCGGTCTGCTAGTCACGGTGGAGGAAGAAGCGCTTCGACTTCTTCACGCTCGATTAATTGTAGCGCATCAATGTCGTACCCGTTAGCTGAAATAAAAATTCATTAAAACTACTTTAAAGAATAGTTACAATTTGCTTATATACCTACAAACTCTTCGATGCCCGCCGCGGATAATCCAATCGATTTCAATAATTCTACCACTTCTTCGTCAACATGAAACTCTTCAACCAGGTCGTCGTCCAAGTCAACCGAGTGATCTGCCGCCACCATGATATTTTTTTTTTCCTTCGCTTTGTTGTTGAGTGCGGATGGCAGCCACGAGGCTCAGTAGAGCTGCTATATGCCATATTTAACCTTCCAGTATGAGTGAGTCAACGATAAACACGGATTCAAATAATGACATGTATGCTTGATTTAAGCATTTAATGGTTGATGTTCAATAACGTTGATTCAAATGAAATATATACTAGATTGAAACATCAAATCATTTTCAAACAACCATTTAAATTAACTATGTCAAGAATATCTTCGAAGCTTGGGATAACTATGGCAAAAGTTATATCAATCATGTATCATTTCTGTCCGTGTAGCTCATACAGATAAATTTTAGAGAATCCTGTTATATAGAAACTTTCGGCAGGTTTACAGGATATTCAGGCTTATCTTCTGGGGGAGAGAATACATTTTACTCTGGCCGTTTTGATAAGCTTTCTAGGAGAGGCCGATGATATCTTGAAGATAGATTCAATTTGTATTTCTCGGAGGAAAAGTTCGAAAAATCCTTGATTTCTCCAGGAATAGTTTTTAAATATTATATTATTCAATTGCATATTCTACAGCTTTTAAACAGTATCGGCAGTCAAATGCATTGGTCAGAACATATAATAGCTGCTAGAAACTAAACAAACTCTTTGAAAATTATTTTCTGAATTACTATGAACTTCGGAATATCTATGAGGATCGGATGGAAATATAATGAACTTGACAGAAGTTGATTTAGCTTCTCGGAAGTTGAATAAACTTATTGAAAGTTTCAAGATAATCATGATGTTTGCTCACTCCCTTTTGAGAAGAGAAATGGTGGAACTTCCATTGAATTACCGAAAAATTTTCAACGTTTCTGGAAACTTGATTGAACTTCCAAAAAGTTGGCTGATCATCCATAGAATAGAAACAACTTTCTGGATATTACCGGAACTTTGAGAAGCAGATTTAGCCTCCCAGAAGTTATTTGGACTCCCAGTTGGTACATCTTTCATGATAAAAAGAAGAAGTTGTTCTATTTTAGCTGGTTCTATTGAAGTTTTGCTGATGCAAATCAAGTATTTGTTTCAAAAATAGACCACCGCTGAAGATGCCCTAATGGATTAAATTTTCAAAATTTGTATATTCCACCAAGCGTCTTACTTATTATTATGAGGTTATTGGCTGCTCTCAGCTCAATGTTCTAGAGCCACTCACAACGTTGTTCAATGCCTGTGCCATTTTTGCATTAGTATGATTTAGTGGGAAAAATTCAATAAAACCCTGTACCCAGGAAAATTTTCCTTCACGAAAAATTCCAAAACCAGACCAGGGAATAGAACGAAGCCACCTCATGATCTTGCTTCGTCACTGCCACCTTTCCGTTTGAGCCAAGGATTAACTCGCTCTTGTAAGTATGGAGAACAGTACAAAATGCACTGGTGGGGTATTATGACTCACTCCATAAATATGCTCAAATCTTCAAAACTATTGCTTTAATAGAATGATACTTTATCAATTTATACATAAAACAGTATAACTCATAATTTTGTAGTACAATGAGGCACTAGAACGCCAAAATGTGATCAAAATTGAAGAAATTGTCATGACGGTACCACACATGTAAATAATAGTGTTATTAAAATAAGCTTTTACCAAGCGTTAATATCCATGGTTTATAATAAATTTACTTCACAAGTATTGCACACAACAAAACTTCAAGATAGTATCAAAACTTCACTACAAGTCCATGTATGTACAGAATATTTAGACAAAACAATGCAAAACTAAAACTAGGACAGAACGCACCGAGGCGTTGTCTACGTCTACACGCTTAGAAAAAAGTACCCAGTAGAGTAGTTGAATGTGGGAAGCCAACGTTGGGTATAATCATGTTAACCTACCGTTACAACAAAAATCCAAACAATTCCCCCTCCCTTCCTTATCACTCTTCACTTTAGGTATAAATAACTTACTTCTGGAAAAAATTTACCCAAAAGTTAGTAATTTGAACCCAATGGTAGGTAAACATAACTATACCCAACGTTGGCTTCCCACACTTAACTGCTCCGTAGGGTACTTTTTTCAAAGTGTGTATATAATGAGGAGTTGGCAACATATCGCAACGTTATGCAATCTTTATTCTATACCGGGCTGCTTCAAGTTCTATACTTGGCTGCCTCACTACTAAACAGAGCTAAAAGGATGTGGCGATATGTTGCAACCTACTCACTTTACAACTCTAATGAGTAACTTTTTAAAACCGTGTTTTTACCTTCTACAACCGGTGCATGCTATCGCAATATTGTAGTGCATCATATCCCAGTGTTGTGGTGCGTCTTACCTCAATTTTGGGGTGCATATTGAGCAAAGCCACAGGCGTTTTACCCCGGTGTCGTCTTGGGATCAAATTGGAAAAGGTTTAAAAAATCATGAAAAATCATCGTTTTGAATTTAAATCACATTTGATAAAAATCCCCACACCCAAAAACTCATAAAACTTTAATTTTGGAGCGACTTTGTCGTGATTTTTTTGGTTTCGGCTCATCTTCGGCGCGCCATTCGGACGATTGTTGACTTGTGAGCATATCAAATTCATATACCCACGTTTCATCACCAGTTATGATGCGTTCCATGAATGTGGGATCGCTATCTGCGTTCGCAATCATCTGTTTAGCGACCTCAACTCGATGCTGTTTTTGCAAAAAATTCAGCTCTTTTGGAACAAGTCGTGCTTCAATGCGTTTCATGCCCAGAATTTCCGTCAAAATGTGTTCGGTCGATCCAAATGAGATATCAAGGAGTGCAGCTATCTCCCGAATGCTAATTGAGCGGTTTTCCATAACTAAATCTTCACGGAAGCGATGTTTTCATCGGTAGTTGAGGTCGATGGTCGTCCAGAACGCGGCATGTCACTCACGCTTTCACGGCCTTCTTTAAAGTCTTTGTGCCAAACAAATGTACGATTTTGTGACATAGAGTCCTCACCAAAGGCTTTTTGCAACATTCTGAGCGTTTCCGCTGCAGAAAATCCGTTTGCAACACAAAATTTCACACAAACGCGTTGTTCCAATTTTTTATCCATGGTAAAAATCGCCGAGCGTCTATTCTTCGACTAACAAAAGCAGTTGTCAAAACAAAACTAATGGATAATCATTTTAAAAAAATTTAACAAAAAGAGATTTTACAAAAAAAAAAGGGGGCTTTTATAATGAAAAATACCGGAACTTTTTGATCACAAGGTATACAACGAAAACATCGTAATGCTTCATACACAATAACTTCTTCTTAAATTTCAGCTTCCATTCCCTAGTAATTCACGATGTTGCTTAAACGGTGCGTTTTATACCATCCTCCCCTACTTGCTTTTAACTCTCTAAATCCCCAATCGAATGATTTCAATACCATTCGTAGCGTCAGAGAAACATAAAAATGCAAGAATATAATTTTTTTTCGTGCTAAACTCCCGCGAACTTTTCTTCACATCAAACTGTATCACATTCGTATGGAAGATACTGACGGAGCCGGGCTTCTTTCTCGTTTGCAATGAAATGTAGACTACACAAGGACATTGATACTGCCTCCTCGTGGTAACGACATGGGTTTTCATTCAAATATAGACATTCGTTGACTATAGGTTAAGGTTGCTAGTCGTGACTCTAATCGTGTGTCATGTATTTCAGGGAAACTTTGATGCTCGAGACAGATGTTATGACGATGGTGAAGAATTTCTCCTGAAATATGAACTATTGAATGCCGATATATAAGGTAATGGATAGTAAATTTGGCACCCTTGTAAATTGGGCAACCATTTTTACAAGGCACATTATTTAGAAATCGATGTAACATTCTGCAGTCTTGGGTTGCTAAGTATTGTTCGATGAGGATTCGTGCCAAATGCAAGAAGCGCTTGCTTCAGTCTTAGGAGTTACCCGTCAAGCCATTTCCTAGCGATTGCATGCGCTGGGAATGATTCAGAAGCAAGGAACATGGGATCCTTATGATTTGAAGCCAAGAAACGTTGAGCGTCATATTTTCGCCAGTGAAAAACTGCTCCAGCAGCAAAAAAGGAAAAGTTTTCTTCATCGCATCGTAACGGGTGATGAAAAATGAATAGATTACAGCAACCCAAAGAGGAAAAAATCTTAAAGACTATAGCTTAAGCGAGCCTGCGTTGAGGGCCTGTATCAGAAGGTCAATACGGACCCACGGGGTGACGCCTATCGGGTAGTCTCCTACCAAGCAATTACCAGGGCTGCTGCAGGTGATCGTTGGGAGACTCTTTTCGAGCCACGACCTGATTATAACCCCTACTACTCATCTATTAACGATTTCACCTAAACTTAGAACTACTCTTGACTAATACCCAAAATGCCGTAATCTCGACCCTTAGAGGTTAGTTCCCTGTGATACAAAATTCGAACTAGTAGACGGGGAAGGATTTACTGAATAATTACGGGGAGGAAACATAGCCACCGTAGCATCCAAACAATTTACCCCATGCATAAGTACCCTACAAAGTGAAGAGCAACTGCTTCCTCTTATCTTTATTTCTCGTTCTGTGAAAAGAGATCATCGTTAAAAGTTCCCATGCAACTGAAGTGAAAGGGTGTCTCCTATAATGGAAGGGTCAAATTCCGATGACACTTAGTTGGACCACTTTGGTCGGCATAATTACCAGACGAAATGAATTGCCAATCTGAGATTGGCAGAAATTTTCCAGCTTAACTACCAAAATTTTGCCTCTTCTGCAAAGTGGTGCTTGGCGTGGGGAAAGAAACAAAACCGAAAAGATGTTTCTAGATGCCATTTAGACAAGCAGCCATTCGCAAGTAATTTGCTTCTGGCCGTACATTAATCTTGAGGAACCGCCTCGATTTGCAATTTTACTTATTGTTTTGGAAGGAAATCAAAGTTGGGGCTTTCAAGTTTATCGTTCTGCTGACTCCTTCCAACGAGTGGGATGGAACTACTGATGCATCGGAGAAACAGACGGCGACAGAATTTAAACGCCAAATTGTTCGAGTAAGTGAATGAAAATGATCATGCCAGCCATTATTTTGGATAGCCCGTGCTCGAATTATTCAATATGATTGAATCCCTAATTGAATGTTTTGACGGAACAAGCTACTTAAACTGATTGTTTCAAAAGGAACAGAGCCACCCTACAAAGATTCTTTATTGAAAAATTAATCTTCAACGCATTACGGCTTTTTACTCCAAGGGTTTGTTATTACTGTTTCTTTAACTATTCATTCTTAGAAAACAGCTTATGGAAATTGGTATGGTAAACAAGGCGACTCCCTATGACGAGAGCACATACTTCGTCGAATTAAATTTATCATTTGAAATACTGAAAAAAGATACAAGATTATAAATGGGTATAGCCCAAGTTTACAAACATTCCATTTGGAAAAGTGCACAGCCGACCGTATTATGAAGTATCTTGAAAGTTATTATAGAATGATGATTATGGAGATGAAAATTGCACCAATGCAACGTGCATTCATCCCGCTATCAGTCTGAACCTGCAGCGAAAAGAACACCATCATCATAACGTCATCAACCATCCGGCACACGGAAAAAACAATTTTGGGAACACTTCGTCACACTGATCCACGCGTCAGTTTGTTATTTATCGATGCGATTACATCCGTAGTTTTTCTGAAGACAGTTTGAAGAAAAAAGCTCACTCGCTACTTACTTAATTTCGTTCTTTTTTCTTGGCATTTCAAGCTTATTTCCGGATATTAATTTAGTGTTCTATAGAGTATTTCCATTTCCTTCTTTCTTAGTATTAGGTGCGCAACTAAGTTCTCGCTGTTTTTTGGTGAAAAAGGAACTTTATTTTGAAAACAAAGGTTACAAACGAATTATTCAAAGTATTGCCCATCACTAGCTACGACTTTTTCCCATCTTTCTGGTAGAACGTGAATACCATTTCGATAGAACTGTTCGTCTTTTGATGCTATCCAAGAATCAAGCCATTTTGAGATGTCATCATATGAGTGGAATTGCTGACCAGTGAGACCATGTGCCATCGAACGGAACAAGTAATAATCGGACGGTGCAATATCAGGAGAATATGGCGGGTGGGGTAGGACTTCCCATTTGAGCGTTTCCAATTAGGTTTTCACGGGTTTCGCAACGTGAGGTCGAGCGTTGTCATGCTGAAGAATCACTTTTTCGTGTCTTTGCTCGTATTGTGGGCGTTTTTCGTGCAGTGCTCGGCTCAATCGCATCAATTGAGTTCGATACCGTTCCCCGGTAATGGTTTCGTTTGGTTTCAACAGCTCATAATAAATAACACCAGCTTGGTCCCACCAAATACACAGCATAACCTTCGCAGCGTGAATATTCGGCCTAGGCGACGATGTTGAAGCATGCCCGGGCAGTCCCCATGAATGTTTCCGTTTTGGGTTACTGTAATGAATCCATTTTTCGTCACCCGTCACAATGCGATGTAGAAAACTCTTCCTTTTTTGCCGCTGGAGCAGTTGTTCACAGACGAAAAAACGACGCTCAACATCTCTTGGCTTCAAATCGTAAGGAACCGAAGTTACTTGCTTTTGAATCATTCCCAACGCATGCAATCGCTTAGAAACGGCTTGGCGGGAAACTCCTAATCCTGAAACAAGCTCTTCTTGCGTTTGACACGGATCCTCATCGAGCAATGCCTCCAATTCAGAGTCTTCGAAGTTTTTTGGCCTTCCTTCACGCGGACGATCATCAACACTGAAATCACCGTTTTTAAAGCGACGAAACCAATCACGACACGTTGTTTCACTCAGAGCAGCATCACCGTAAACTTTTTGGAGCTCTCGATGTGCTTCAGCCGCCGTTTTCTTCGAATGAAAGAAGAAAATCAACACTTCCCGCAAATGACGATTATTTGGTACGAAATCAGACATCTTCAAACAACCAAAATATATAACACTAAACCAAAATCACTGATTTGGCAAAGCGGTTTGTTTACCATATGTCTGAGCTTGAGATGTACACATTCGACCAGCACTTACTACTGGCGCCATCTATTGCTAAACAGCGGGAACTTAGTTGCGCACCTAATAATTCAAGCTTACTGCTTGCCTTCAACTTAGTATTCCCAATGCACTTCCACAGTTATTAATTAAGAGCTTTCGATGCCAGGTACCATTCTTTTGCATTGTGTAGTATGTGACGAATATAATTATACCCGATGTTCCGGGAGGCGTGACATTTTAGTTTACAAAATTTTCCTTTATTCCAAGATCATACCAGGAATCGAATTCACCCCCTGGTGTGACGAGGGGCTGCATGGTCAAGAAGAAGATAAATATTTTTTTCTGGATCAGGAAGTACCAGTGCATCGGTCCCAAGCTCGGTTCCAATATAAATTAATCACACCTGAAAACTTAACTCTTAACGAATAATCCCCCAAATCTTCTGTCTGAATAACACAGCAAATCAAAACAAAAACAAAGAATCTAGTACCGTCAAGTTGAAAAATACCGTACTCTTCTGTGTAAAGGGCGATACGGTCAAAATTTGGTCAATATCAACTTGACGTATTTCTTTCAATTTTGCATTTAAAAAACCTGAACACCCCTCATTTTGAAGGTGTGTGTGTGTAGAATGTTGCTCCTATTTTGATTTTGGAATTCACTCTTCAGTTGTCAAAATGCCGTCCAAGCAAGAAGAGCAGCGTATCAAAATTTTGCTCGCGCATCGCGAAAATCCGAGCTACTCGCACGCAAAGTTGGCAAAATCGCTAAAAGTTGCCAAATCAACCGTTACAAATGTAATTAAAGTGTTTGGGGAACGTTTGTCGACAGCCAGGAAGTCTGGATCGGGGGGAAATCGAAAACCGGAAGCCGCTGAGACGACAAAGAGAGTTGCCGGTAGTTTCAAGCGAAACCCTAACCTATCTCTCCGAGATGCGGCAAATAAGCTGGGTGTATCGTCTACAACCGCGCATCGAGCCAAAAAACGAGCCGGACTATCGACTTACAAGAAGGTAGTGACTCCAAATCGCGATGATAAACAAAATACGACGGCCAAAGCGCGATCCCGGAGGCTGTACACGACGATGCTGACGAAGTTTGACTGCGTGGTAATGGACGACGAAACCTACGTCAAAGCCGACTACAAGCAGCTTCCGGGACAGGAGTTTTATACGGCAAAAGGAAGGGGAAAGGTAGCAGATATTTTCAAGCACACGAAACTGTCAAAGTTCGCAAAGAAATATCTGGTTTGGCAAGCCATCTGTACCTGTGGCTTGAAAAGCAGCATTTTCATAGCTTCCGGGACTGTCAACCAAGAAATTTACGTGAAAGAGTGTTTGAATAAACGTCTGCTGCCTTTCCTGAAGAAACACGGTTGTTCCGTACTGTTTTGGCCGGATTTGGCATCTTGCCATTACGGTAAAAAGGCCATGGAGTGGTACGCCGCCAACAACGTGCAGGTGGTTCCCAAGGACAAGAACCCTCCCAACACGCCAGAGCTCCGCCCAATTGAGAAATACTGGGCTATTGTCAAGCGGAACCTAAAGAAGACCAAAAAAACTGCTAAGGACGAGCAGCAGTTCAAGGCAAACTGGCTTTCTGCGGCGAAGAAGGTGGACAAGGTGGCTGTACAAAATCTGATGGCAGGGGTCAAGCGTAAGGCCCGGCAATTCAGATTTGGAAAAGCGGAAGCCTAACTGAATATTTTTCCTGAATTTTATACTAATTGAACTTGAAAAAGAAATTTAATTTGATTTTTTAAATAAACGATTTCACCGATTTACACGCGTTTTCCCTTGACCAAATTTTGACCGTATCACCCTTTACTTGGAACCAATAGGACTCTAAAGCAGTGAGCCAGTTTTAAATCGCTGGTTTCTTATTGATTGTTGGTGTTACGGTGTACCTGCGCCTTTACCGATTACGGTAAGGGAAAAACCGATTTAATTTCATATTTAAGGTTAAAAAGGGATGGATTTTTCGTAACAGAAAATGACAAGTGTCCGACCCAGCACCCCAGGAAGTTGAGAAGGTAATTAGTCGATCAAAGCTGGTGTTGTTGACTTGTTGAAGGTTTAGGATGAAGAATATTTGCCGGAGAATTGGAAGGATGGTATTGTGTGTCCCATCTATACAAAATGGCGACAAGCTGGATCTGAGCGCCACTTACAAGTTACTCTCTCAAATTCTATGCCACCGTCAGTCACCAAATCGTGAGATCGAGATCAGCGAAGGTCTTATTATCTTCCGACAGTCTACAGTGAGTTTGCCAACCCTATTTTTAACAAACTACCAGACGGAAATCCTAATGTGTATTGCTTACTGTTCATTTCCTGTAATAAGAGCGTTTCGTTGGAAGGAGACTCTCTATCCTTTCCGTGGGTTTCGTGTAAGTGCTTCTGCTTACGGGTCCACACCTCCGTTTTTGGCCCTTCATACAACGGAATAGTGAGGATTACAGGTATGTACAGTTTGATCTTGCCATTAGGAGGAACTGTATGCCATGGCAAGTCCAGCACTGGTGGTGGCTTCCTATCACATCGCATCACATCATCACGACTATTAGTATTAGTACACGGCACTGAAGAAGTCTGCACATTGTAGACGAAATATGCGTATCTGTCAAGATGAGCAATAAAGGTAGTTGGAATTAAATGGAAATTACTAATCTTTTTTCTCATTTTCTAGTTACAGGTATTCCACTAAAAAAGCTCACACTCCCCAGGATTCGTCGAAAGGGTGTTTTGACATGCTAGCAGATGCCACACCTCCACCACATCAGTGGGCGCCTGGCCTTACAGCTGCTACTGCCGAGCATCGTTCACTAGCAAACCGAATCGACGCCTACCAAAACTACTGATGCTGGTGAGCGTCGTTCGTTCGCATGCTATGTCGCACTCCGGGTGAACCGAAACGATACCAGGGATACTAGGGAATAAACCGAAGCGGCGGGCCTGGGAACATCGACCGTTCCCATCGGAATCCGAATCGAGAATGATGGTTGGTCGGACGGCACCACATATTTTATAGTCACTAGCACGGTAACTGAGGCAGTGTGAACCAATCAGAGTGCGGTGCAAATATGATGTCATTTTCGACCAATAGCTTTGTGCGTTTTGAAATTTAGACGAATTTTCTTTTGAGTAATTTTAAACTAGTTTAAACAAATGTTATGAATTAAGTTAGCAACAGAGATTAAGCGTAGATGTTTTACCTTTTAAATGAAATACTCATCGTTAAACTTCTATGGGTCAGAGAGGAGATATTATTGTTCATAATCTCCACTCAAAACAAAAAAATTATACTAAAACAAAATTTAAAAATATATTGAAATAAACCGCAATAAAATCTCATTATTTATTTTATTTATCCTACAACGAAAAAATAAATAAGAAGAAGAAGAGTTGTTTTTTTTTATTAATTTTTGCTTACGTTAAATAAAAAAGACAAACATATATAACTAAATCACCTCCCGTTATTTTTATTTTTTTTAAATAAGATGAATTAGTAAGAAATTAAAATAAAAAAAATTGTATCTTCCTCCTTTATTTTAAAAAAGAAAAAATAAAAAAAAACCCCCAGCGATCAATAAAAAAAGTGGTAGGATTCTTAATATAAAAATTTTAAGGGGTGATAGATTATTAAATTTGAAGAAAAAATATCAAACTCGTACCAGTTTGTAGCAACTTTGCTCTAATGATGTGTTGGATTGTAAATTAATGGAGCATGAGCATGAGCATGAGCATGATTGACCGCCCACGGATGCAATTCCGTTATTGCCAGATCAGCTGTATTTGCACAAAGAACCAACAGATGATGTTTGGGACTAACATACATCTTCAATGTGTAAAAACTGGTGATCCATTATAAAGCAATACCGGCGCCGGCCGTGCCCGAATGCTGGTCAAGTAGGGAATGGGAAAGAACGTGTTGACATGATACTCGCTTTGGAGGAAGCCGAGAAATCCTCTGCACTTCCACGAGAAATCACTGGGATGTTGGATAGTTTGGGAAAGGTTAGCAGCAGGGTTCGTTTTGGTTAACGATACGCTGAAAGTACATACCTACACTATCCGCCAAAAGCAATAGACCGCTCCAATGTGACTGAAAATAGACAAGCATAACGAAAAACAAAACAAAACAAAATAGACAAAATAAAACAGGATATTAGACATTGTCTTCAAAATATGATAGAGATAAATTATTTGTTGCTTTGCAAACCAGCTCTCCTCGATGTCCTAGATGGCCAAGTCCTGCTGGACCCGCAGCTGCTGCCGTCGGCACTCGTCCACATTAACCCGGCCGTCGCCGACGTGTCGGAAACCTTCCGGTAGTAACATGATATCTGTGTCTAATACACTCTTCTTGCACCGATTAATTTACAAACTAGGCCTGCACACCGAATCAAAATTCACTTTGGCACGGTTGTGGTATTTTTCTTTAAAATCTAGTTCTAGATATTTGCACTTGGTTGCAGGAAACAGAATCAATAAGAATAATAAACTCGCTTATGACCTCTAACTTTACACGGTTGCTAAACAATATACACTATCTTCCCTCACAATACCCGCGAACGACGACACTTTGGACCTGAGCTCGCTTGAGGAAAAATCACCAACACACCACAGCGCAATTGATTGTATGCAGTTTTTTGAAAGAATCGCGAGCACGGCGCGATCCCGCTACACGCAACACTCTTCTAACTTCAGCTCACCGGAACCAATTGCTCACGCACACTAGTAATCCGCGACACAGAACAACGCGACGCGCGATGATGTGCTACTGCCGCAGTCGTCGTGCTAGATGATAACGTTGTTGTTGTTGCCGCCGATGCGATGCAAACTACTGCCAACACACACAACCACCTACCTCTCTATCTCTAGGTTTTGATGAATCGCATCCAGGGTGGGCGAAAAAAAAAATTCAATCCATCAAACTCGCACCAACACCACTGCGCTTCTCCCACAAAGTGCAAACGCGAGCGACAGACACAGAGAGAGAGAGAGAGAGCTATCCGTTCAGCGCGAGAGGGAGAACATTTTCAGCACGAAAACTCCTCTTCACTGCCAATGGAGGCTGAGAACCAAGCAAAAAAATATGTTTTCACCACTTTTCCAAACTGTTTAGCGACGGAAAATATCACTTCCACAACGTACGCGATTTCTGCTAGCCTGGAGAACACTTTAGAGGCGCTTTTGAGTGCGATTTCACCCGCACAGTACGGACTTTTTCGCGAGCACCATCGTAAAGGTACAAATATATACTTTACCACCAATATATCGTGTTGGATTGTAAATTAATGGTTACTCAAAACTCTAAATCAACACCACTGTGCATTACTGTTGATGTTTGTGCGCTCCACGCACAGCACACTTGATTGCCGTGTGAAATGACGCGTCGCCTAGACAGGAATGTTTTCGTAAAAGAAATCGCGAGCTTACAGATAACAATAATGTATTCTCCAGAAGAGCAAACGCATATTCATCTGTGCTAGGGATTTGCAAAACTGGTTCAATGGAAGTATCCCTAACTGGATTGGTCTGTACCTGAATAACAGATTTACATTACAGTGCTGTTCACTACGTATTTTATTGAAATTACTTAAAAGCCGTAGAAAAAGTCTTGTTTTCCGCATTTTTACCTTTCAAATCTTATCAAATGTCAATTACTTGGCCGTCAAAAGACCATTGTTATTAGAGATATATCTCAGCTTTCCAATGAAGGTGAGAGCTTTTGTGCTAAGCAGAATAAACTTCCAGTTACAGACAATATAAGACCAGCATGTATCAACACATTAAAAGTTTAATAATTCAGTAAGGTTTGAGATTTGATTTTTTTTTTCATCAAATATAATTATTGTAAGTGGGCTAGTAGACCGTAATAAAACATCTTCTCAGTTTGAGATTCAGAACGGTAATGAACAAATTTTCTTTTTATTTAACTATCATAAACAATCATTGGTAACTACCCTAATAAACATATACCATACAAGAACGATATTATAGATGGTGTAACCATACCGCTTACAATTGGGATGATACCCCGAATTGGTGGTTAGGCACCTCTTATGGTTATTGTTTATGGGGGACTCCTCCCCCCCCCCCCCCCTCCCCCCCCCCCCCCCCCCCCCCCCCCCCCCCCGGGCCCCCCCCCTCTCCGGCACCCCTTTTTTTTTCCCTTGTCTCACCCCCAAAAGTGATCTTGTCCCCACATGCTTTGACTCCACCCCCCTTAGGTAAACAGTTGCTTATCAGGACTGATTATCCTCAAAAATAGTTATCAGTAGGCTAACTGGTACAGAGAAATCTTCTAGAATCCGTAAAATCCACTGGACCTCCTGGCAGCATTCAGCAAGTGCGATGTACTCAGCTTCGGTACTGCTCAGGGTCACACACGTCTGCTGCTTCGAACTCCAATATACTGGCCCTCCTCCTAGTTGGAACAAATATCCGGAAGTAGATTTTCGGTCCTTTGCATCTCCTGCCCAATCTGCGTCTACGTAAACGGTTAACGGATCTGCATTGATGGCCAGTACCAGCTCGTGGTCTACTGTGTGCTTCAAGTAGCGCAGAATCCGCTTTGCTTCTATCCAATCAGTTTGTGATGGACAGCTCATCTTTCGTCCTAGGATTGATACGCTAACGGCGATATCCGGACGAGTATTAACGGCAACATAGAGCCAACCACCAACCAAGCTAGCGTACTGCGAATTGTTCGGTAGTTTATCGCTTTCTTCCTTGGTTTGCAAATGTCCAGGATCCAATGGAATCTTTGATGGCTTAGCTTCATCCATTCCGAATCGGCTCAGGAGTTTCCGAATGTACCTGCTTTGATTCAGCGAAATTTATCCTTTGGCTTGTCTGACTTCAACTCCAAGAAAATTGCAAATATCGCCCAACGACGTCACTTTGAAATGTTTGTTCAGTCCTCAAATAATGGCCTGGTACTCGTCCTCAGTGCGACAGGCCACAACGATGTCATCAACGTAAACAGCTAGGTAAACGCGATCGTCACCTGTTCCACGATAATAGAGGCAGGAATCCCTAGTAGCACACTTGTTGCAACTAAGTCAAAGTAACTGTAATGTGACTCAATTAAGTCACAATCAAATTGCTGTAACCAATTATGACAGAGTTGTGTTGCTTGGGATCGTTCTTGGACTGCGTGAATCCCATCTTCTTCAGTGCGGCGTCAAAAGTGGTGTTCCAGACACGAGCGGCTTGCTTGAACCCATAGAGGCTCTTTCGTAGGCGGCAAACTGCATCATCATTTTCTGAACGTATTCCAAGTGGCTGTTTCATGTAAACGGTTTCTTGCAGTTCCCCGTTCAGGTAAGCGGTCTTAACGTCAGCATGTTTCAGCAGCAACTTCCTCTGGGTAGCGACGGTTGCGAGAATCTTGAAGGTTGCCTGCTTGACAACTGGTGCGAATACTTCATCGTAGTCGGTTCCAAATTTTTGTGTGAACCCTTGTGCCACGAGTCTTGCCTTGTACCGTACCACATTGCCTTGTTCGTCCTCCTTCCTCTTGAATATCCATTTGCATCCAATCGCTTTTCGTTCGGCTGGTAGCTCTTCCAAATCCCAGGTTCGGTTCTGCTTCAACGAGTTCAGCTCATCTTCGATTGCTGCTAGCCATAATTCACGCTCCGGACCAGTAACTGCTTCCTTGTAGGTTCTCGGTTCGGGTCGCTGCTTGTAGATCACATTTGAGGACTCGGTGTACCACACCGGTGGTTTTCCATTCGTGACTCTTTCTGACCGCCTTGGTTGCGGTGATTCAGGAACTTCTTCTGTGCTGCTCAAGAATTCGTCTATACTGATATCGGTTGATTCGTTTTGTTCCTTCTCCTCCTGAACCAGCGTGGAGTCGACCTCTGGAAAGTCTTCATCAATATCGTCATCAATAGCGTCATCAATATCATCATGAACTATCATCTCATCAGGCTGCTGGTGGCTGTACTCGAACTCGACAACGTTAGGGTGTGACATCTGTTTCATGTTATCATTGGCTTCTAGAAAACGAACGTCCCTGCTTATCACCACTTTGTCGGTATCTGGATGCATCAATTTGTACGCCTTATGATTGTCTGAATAGCCGACGAAAATCATCCTTTCAGCTTTCGGCTCCAGCTTTGTACGCTTTTGATCCGGCACGTGAACATATGCAGGACTTCCGAAAACATGGATGTGCTTGAGATCAGGAGCTCGTTCATTCCAATTTTCATACGGCGTCTTCTGCACCGATTTTGACGGAAGAACGTTCTGCAAGTAGACTGCTGTGTTGACTGCTTCCGCCCAATATCGGTATCTGAGATTCGCATCAATCAGGAGACATCTTGCCATCTCAACCAGGCTCCGATTTTTTCTTTCGGCAACACCATTCTGCTGCGGGGTATAAGCAGCGGTATACTTAGGCGTGATCCCCTCGGCTCGGTAAAATCGTCCTAGTGCTTTTGACTTGTATTCACCGCCTTGGTCTGAGCGAATGATTGACGGCTTTTTCCCAAACCTTGTTTCGACCATCCGAACGTAGTGCATAATCCTTTCAGCAGCTTCTGATTTTCTTTGCAAGAAATATACCACAGTAAATCTTGAGAAGTCGTCAATCATGGTAATGAAATATCTTGATCCTCCTGGGGTGACTGTTCTCATAGGGCCACAGATGTCGGTGTGGACCAGATCCAATACAGCTCTCGATGATCTTTCAGCTTCCTGGGGAAATGGTGAACGGGTAATTTTTCCCTTGAGGCAGCATTCACACGTTTCCTTCACCGAACATTCTTCAATGTGGATTCCTGTAGCCAGCTTATCGTTGACCAATTGACGGATGGCATTTGGATCTCGGTGTCCCAACTTCCTGTGCCAGTGGTGCAAACATTTCTCTGTGTGCACCGCTGCTGCTGTGTCCGTTTTTGCAAACTTTAGATTATACAATCCTCCAGACTTCACGGCTGTAGCTGCATGCTTACCGTTGTGCGAAATTACACAGTCGTTGCCAGCAAACACAACTTCCGCTCCTTTCTCGGTCAGCTTGCTAACGGACACCAAATTTGTTTCCAGCTCCGGAACCAGTAGAACCTCTGACAAGGTAATTTTCTTCACAGCACCATTCTTTCCTCCGCAGATCAGCAATCCGGTACCTTTGGCCTTCACTTCAGCAATGTTGCCATTAGCGAGAGTTACGTTTGTTCTTGAGATCGGCATCATTTCACTGAATTCTTCATCTCCACACATGTGACTTGACGCGCCTGAATCGATGATCCAGCTGTTGTTCTTGAACTTCGTCTCTGATCGGCCTGAAAATGCGAACTCGTCATCAACGATTTCTTCCTTCACTGCTCGTGCCTTCGGCTTGATTGGTTTTCGATCTTTCGGCGGATTTGAGTCTTTCCTCTGGTTCAGTAATCGGCAGTCCTGTTTCTTGTGCCCTGGCTTATGGCAATGGTGGCACAACATCTGCTTCGACCCGGATTGGACCTTCAGCAAAGATTCGCTACGAACATTGTCACGTCTCTTAAGGGCTTCATCTATCAGTTTTCCTCTTATCAGATCCATGGTCAGCTCGTCGTCTGGTCGGTTCTCCAACGCAATTGCCAGATTGTCGTATGATTCCGGCAAGCTTCGTAATGTCATCAGCATAGTGATTTTGGCCGGCAACTCGTACCCTGCGTTGGCGATTCGTTCAAACAGATTTTCCATTTCTTCAAGATGCCGCTCCAGATCGTCACCCTCCGTATATTGCATATTGATCACTCGGCGTCACATGGCTAGTACCGACGTGATGCTTGACTTCTGATAGTGGTCCACTAATGCCTTCCAGGTTCGCTTCGCGGTAGTGCACTTCTGGATCAATCTTCGCTGGTTCATTCCGACGAGTAGCGCTATGGTTGCCCGAGTCTTCTGATCACCTTTCTTCCAAGCATCAGTTTGAGGATTCGGGGTAGCTTCCTCAACATACTTCCAGAGTTCCTCACGAACCAGGAGCATTTCAACGTTGAACTTCCAGCTCTCGAAATTTCATAATTAACACCCATAACCTATTGTAAGTGTAGCCGTAGACCGTAATAAAACATCTTCTCAGTTTGAGATTCAGAACGGTAATGAACAAATTTTCTTTTTATTTAACTATCATAAACAATCATTGGTAACTAGCCTATTTCAACAATAATAGTCTATCAAACCTTAAGAAAATTGATCATAGATACACACTTAGAAAGTTTTACAGTACTCGGTAATTTTTTACCAAACTTTCAACAGCTGAACGTTCGGTAATCCGATATACCGGATTTTGGTGAAATTTTACAGTATTCCGGTGAAAAAATTATCGGAACTTGTCAAATTTTACCGAAATACGTTAAATCGGATTACCGAACGTTCAGCTGTTGAAAGTGCGGTAAAAAATTACCGAATACTGTAAATTTTTCTAAGTGTGTACCTAGTGTGTTTAGAAAAATGAGCTAATTCATTATACGAAAAATCCAAATAAAGGGCGATACGGTCAAAATTTGGTCAATATCAACTTGACGTATTTCTTTCAATTTTGCATTTAAAAAACCTGAACACCCCTCATTTTGAAGGTGTGTGTGTGTAGAATGTTGCTCCTATTTTGATTTTGGAATTCACTCTTCAGTTGTCAAAATGCCGTCCAAGCAAGAAGAGCAGCGTATCAAAATTTTGCTCGCGCATCGCGAAAATCCGAGCTACTCGCACGCAAAGTTGGCAAAATCGCTAAAAGTTGCCAAATCAACCGTTACAAATGTAATTAAAGTGTTTGGGAAAAAAAAAATATTTAAAAAAAGAGCTTGACTTTAAACGATTTATTTTACGAAAATTTAAATTTTCGTTATTAAATTTTCCCGAAAATATCGTGAGAGAATTAAGGAAATTTATTTTTTTCAGTGCAGTTATAATCGACTTAAAGAGGCCTCCTGGAGCTCAGTGGGTGACGTCAATGCTATAAAACAACAGCATGTTTGGGTTCGATTTACAAAATTTTTCTGTGCAATGAGATTTGTCATATTATCCCACAGTTTCCCTTCTACGAAAAATGATACAGGCTTCGAAATCAACAACCCATCAAAAACAGTTGAATGTTAAGAGTCGACTGGAAAAATAGCAGTAGGGACATACGAAAGCCAGAGACATCCGTTTTATGCAACCACTTATAGAAAAAACGAGGAGCGGTAAGAGACACATATAACACGTGGGAAAAACAATAAATCAAAAAGGATGAAATCCGATTCCTTTCATAACTTGAATTACGGAGACCAGACCAGCTCTCTCGTTAGGGAAATGTGCTTTCAACCTTCGAGTTCATTCACCAGTAGGATAGCGTTGGAATCGTTCGTTCAGGGAGTTATGCCCTCGTTCCTCTTTCCACGAAAAGTGCTATTTTTTTCCGGATAATTTGAGACAATTTCCTGGTTCACCGATGGTCGTGCTCAACGGATGTCACCATGTTGTAGAGCGGTTATTCTGCCTTATATAAGGGAAATGGTTTCAATGTTGACGTGTGAATCGATGTATTTGGAAAAAAATGATGAAATATATTCTGATCTTCCATTCGATTCCTTATATATGTTTTTAATTCACCATAGTAATGAGTCAAAGAAACTGATTGTTTGATTGAATTGATTTTCTCCTTTCTTTCGACTGATTCATCTAGCCTACTTGTTTGTGCCGGTCTCACTGAAATATTCACGAACTTTTGGTAGTGTGTACTGGAAAATAGCCTTAAACGCCTGATTTCTGGAATCAAACATGGATCCAATATTAACTAACCATTACCACGTCAAGAACAAAGTCATTCGCCCTACACACTTTCGAAATGAGATTCTTGACACAGAACCAATGCCAATGAACCAAATTATGTCAGGGTAATAATTTCCAACACAAACCGGTCCACCGCTTCAGGACTACTGCTGTGAAAAAAATGGATTGGGTTGAAGAAAAATCTTGTTGTTTGGCAGAAGATGTTAATCTTAATAAATAAGAGCTGTTTCCTGCGGTGTTGAGGGAATATATAAACGCATCAATGTTCGTCTTCTATCTGGACGAAGCCTTTTTGGTAGAATTTTATTCCGTTAATCAACAAAATCAGTCGAAATCTTGTCCACTTACGATTCGGAAACTCGAACTTTTCTATAGCAGCCCCTCTACTAAGGAGTGTATCGAAAATAAGCTATCCACAAACTTTCTTTCAAATTATGTTGAAAACCGATATTTTATTCATACAAAAAATCGATTCTTTATTGTACGAGGTTAAACTTGAACATAATGAAGACCGGATGAAATTTAAGTTATTCCTTCACGAATTTTCGAGCTTTGGATCGAATGCTCTTCATCAAGTTCCGGACAAGTGTTGCATCGCATTTTTTGGACGCTTGAGCCCATTTTTTTTTGAAATCCTGCATGTTCCCAGCTGCCTTACCAGTCTTCTCGAAGACCCTCTTCACGATTGCCCAGTAACGTTCGATGGGTCGAAGCTGAGGGCAATTTGGTGGATTGATATTTTTCTCAACGAAATCTATACCCTTTTCCGCAAGCCAATTGAGAGTGGTTTTGGCATTGTGAGCCGACGCTAAATCCGGCCAAAACAGTGGAGGTGTACTATGCTTCTTATATAAAGGCAACAATCTCTTCTGGAGACACTCAGATCGATAGATTTCCGCATTTAGAGTTCCGGTAGTGTAAAAAATGGTTGACTTCAAACTACAGGAACATATTGCTTGCCATACCAGTACCTTTCGACCGAATTTCTCCACTTGAATCGACCTGTCCGCATCGCTCACATCCTCCCCAACGACGGCAGTAAAGTATTGTGGACCTGGAAGGGTTTTTGAGTCCTCCTTTACATAGGTCTCATCGTCCATCAAAACGCATGCATCCGGACGCTGCAAAAGACGCGAATACAATTTCCGGGCCCTTGTTGCTGCTCGCTTCTTCTGTTCTGCACTTTGTTTCGAGATTTTCTGCTTCTTGTAGGTCTTCAGGTGGTTTCGCCTCTTGATACGCTGGATCATTCCGACAATCGTTCCTGCTTTTTTGGCCAAATCACGTATTGACATTGATTTGTTCTTCATGATTAGAGATACCACTTTCTGCTCCAGTTTCGGGTTGGAAGAACGGGGTTTTCTGCCTCTTCCTGGTAGCTCATCCAAAGAATAGTGTTCCCCAAACTTATTAATGATGGTGTTAACACTCGCATGATGAATTCCAAACCGCTTCGCCAATTTTCGCATAGTAATACCCTTCTGACTGTGTCCAGAACCTTAATTTTCACTTCCTTTTCAATACGCGACATTTTGAAAACGCAGAATTTGAACCGCACAAACAAGTAAACAAAAGAAAGCTGACAGTGAAACGCACAGCATGCAGTGTTC
Organism: Aedes koreicus; assembly: GCA_024533555.2. NCBI lineage: Eukaryota > Metazoa > Arthropoda > Insecta > Diptera > Culicidae > Aedes > Aedes koreicus. Next base: position 74,890 of record JAHHFK020005623.1, on the reverse strand, counting down.
AGAGCATAAAAACCCTTCACAAATACATGCGTACAACGCAAATGTGTGTGGATAGCTTATATTCGATACACTCCTTAACAAGAAATTCGCGGACTCAATATTAGTGAAAGTTTTTTTATGTGTTCTCAAATATGGCCTGGTTTGGAAAACTTGTTTGTCTCTGGTTGTCTGGAAAACTTAGTAAACATATTGTTATTGGTAAAATCGGTAAATTGAAAGATGCTGCTTAATAACGGTTGAAAATACTTTTATATGACTAGATTTGGTTATACAGAAGCTTACTCACTTTATAAAATTTCTGACCTTATAAAATGAGTTGTATAGCTTTTTTTTAAACTAGTTCATTTATTTGGGAGGCTCAATTGCGTTAGCTTTACGGAACCTATAATTCATTGTTTTTTTTGGATAATGTAATGGCTTAATACTAGGATTAGTAGGTCTTGGGCCGTTTACTCGCGGTTTACCCGAGGTTAAAATAGGTGATATTTTTCGGGCTGGGTTGGGCAGAGGAACATGGAAATAGGATTCTGTAGTCTCATCAGATAGTTGTCACCAGCATAGTTGTATGCCTTTTCGAGATACATACTACCAAACGTTGTATTAAACGTATCTAAGAAAGTGTATAATTAGCTAAATATCGCTTACAGCTAAAATACATTATGAGTTATATAAAAAAATGTAATCGATCGTTGCATATAAGGCTGCTTTAAGGGACATATACCCTATCTCTTAATATCTAGCAGAAATTGCTGTCCACTCCTAGGGTCTCAGGTTGATGAGAAGACATTTCCATTTCAAAACATAATGATTAATTACATACTTCATGTATTAAAAAGTATTAAAAACATAATTAGTAGAATGTAAACATTACTTAGATTATTTAGAAAAAAATGGTTCAACTTTGTCCCGGTTTACGGTACGTGCATCTTATCCCTGGGATGTCATTGAACGACGTTGCCTATGAAACGCTTGCCATGCGATACGAAAAAAAAAATATACTAAATGTCGTCACCAAGTGGTTGCAATATGTTAGCCAAACTATTGTTTATCCAATTCTACCCCCCCCCCCCTTCAACCACAATTCCCCATTCCCCCATCACAACAAGTCCGCATCGAGTTCGTTCTTTTCGTTCTGGACGCGTTTCTTGTTACGTTCGCTCAGTGGGTTTCGGGAGTAAGCGACATTTGAGACGAGCGATGACGACGAAGACTTCAGATGAAAAATAGTGGCGAGAAAATGGAATTGGAATGAAAATCCTTGACATCATTAAGCATTAACTCAGTTTTAGTTTCCAGCATAGTGCCATCAGCGTGGCAAATCGGTTGGCTGTGTCTTGTGCGTTGTTCGGTTCTCGGTCGTTGTTTGTCAAGCCATGGGGAAACAAAACAACACGACTTTCCTACTGGCCAATACAGGCGACAGTTGCTGGGAAGCGGGAAAGTTAAATGGTTATATTTATATCCGGGTTGCTGATGCTCCTAGTAACTTCCTTTGTCATTCCACGATGAGCAGCTTAAACTTTGCTCACCCCGAGGGAGAATGCCTTCCATTTCGTTCCGAGTGGGTGATTGTCATTTTTCTCTTTTCTTTAAAGCGACTAAATTCTTCCGAGTGGTGAAGAAAATCGCATCCGATGTGGGCGGAATTCACAAACAGGATAATGCTCTTGGTTTGGATGATTTATGGAATGAATTAAGATTATCTTTGCAGGAAACTACGGAGCGTTGATTTCAGTGCAACTATTTAAGCTATTCAATATTTAATATTGAGGTCAATTCCGTAAGCCTAACTGAGTAATCGAATTGCTTTGAACTTGAACTCTTTCGATTACAACGCTAATAGATTTTGATTGCTTTTGATGTTGTGAACAATCAACGGGAACTCTTGTCAGATTTTAAGTGGATTTTTTACAACAAACCATTTATGGAAACATGAAATAATGGATATGCCTCCAGTAGCAGCCCATTTCAATTATCACGCGAGATCGTGAGCCAATAATTTCCTCGACCTTTTTTGGCTCGAGGCGGAATTCATTAAACCCGCTGAGTTGAGGGTGAACAGCGGCAGCGGCGTGTCACCAACATGTGCCCAGCGGAACGATGATGGCTTGATTGAAACGGGTGTTCCACGCGCGTGAAATGCTTGGCTTGCTGCGATGTTAGACTGTTGTCATAACATAATAATATAGCATCGGCGCAAGTAGTCAAACGGGTTCGGTCGGAAGGCCTTGCAACAATGTTCACCGTCAATGTCGTTTGAATATCAATCGAGTGCCGAATTTGAATTCCCAGACGAGCTTCCGAATGGGGGCAGAGAAGGGCAGTGGCGTTGTGAGCGATTTCTAGGGTTGTACAATCCCCTGACAAATATTTCACGGAACTACTACTAGCTTAGATTTATTTTCATGTTCGATATTCATGGCTTTGTAAACAAATTTCGACATGTCGCGATAAAGGAAGTTCTTATCACACGTGTAAACCATCGAGCACAACCGGAAATGCCATCGTAAACAACGGCCTCCTTGCTACACACCGGAACAAACTGCGGCGGAGCGATCAACCGGAATCGATGACACATTTCGGGCGGTCTGCCACCACCTGTCGAAATCGAGTGAGCGGTCATAAGCCAGAGAAAGAAATCACATCTCGCACGTGGTAGCCCACGACACGTTGCGTTGGTTTGAAGCTATCCAATACGTATCTACCGTAGTACTGTAATCCCAGAAGCGCAACATTTACACGACGGTCGTAGGTGGGAGCGGAGGGCGCCACGTTGCCGCCTGCCGCAAATGTGCTTTCATCCGTTTGCCGCCGGTTTGCTGTGTAAATTGATTAAATGGATGGCTGCGTGCGACGAATTTGGTATGAATTTGTAATGATCCTAGTCGACCAGAGGTCCAGCCTCTGGCACCGGAGGTGACGGGGCAACGTGTGTTTGTTGATCCTATTCTCTTCCGGTTGGTGAAGCAATGTTGATTGCGGTTGTCATCTATTATGCGTTGGTTTGCTGGAGAAATGGTTTCTGTAAATAATTAATTGAGGACGACTGTCTCTCTTGTTTATTTACGGGGGAAATGCGGATGCTTTAACAGTATAGAACTGGGTTGGTTTGCGGTTTCCGGTAAAATTGGAAGCACAAGACCAATTAGACTAATTAGTTGTTAATATGGAAATATAATTTTTTTTTAAAGAGAGAATTGCAATTAATAGAGAATGCAAAACTTGAAACGATAAGTAACATTTATGGCTCATCAAAGTGTGAACTGATGTACAATGTCATCACTTCACTTTGACTCCGTTATTCGATGCAGAAACGAATTCAAATTCACTATGTTTTGGGATAAAATATAAGAAATTGTTTGTAGACCGGTTTTCTTTTTTTCCTATTTGTGCGTTAACACGTACGTCCCCCACCCCTCTGAGACAGAAAATTTAAAATTTAAAATTGATGAAACTCCATCGTTAGCCTTCGGATATTGATGCGGTTTTTTTTGCAATAGATCACAACATTATTTTTGTTTGTTAATCTGTACTGGTTATTACGAAAATGTCCGTAGTATCAGACTCCAAGGTGCGAGTATTGGGGTAAGTACCTGTCCAGGGATGGTGGACAACATATTTTTAGATGCGAAAGATGGCATGTGGCATATAAAACTTCATGATTTACCAAAACTAGGCCATCAGAAGACATTTTGAGGATTTCTGGCTATACTGGCCACTAAAAGAGGTCCTGCAGGATCCGAGTTCCTCCGGAAAAGTGGCCATATTCAAATCTTTTCCAAAACCTGGCTTGCGACACATCAAACCTTATGATTTTGCAAAAAATGGTCTTCAGAGAACATTCTGAGGGTGTCTGACCATACTGGCCACTTAGGGTGACCCTTCATAGTCCAAATTCATCCGGAAAAGTGTCCATATTCAAATCGTTGCCAAAAGCTGGCTTGCGACACATCAAACTTCATGATTTGGCAAAACTAGGTCATGAAAAGACGTTTTGAGCATTTCTGACCATTCTGGCCACTTTGGGAGACCCTGCGGGATCCGAGTTCTTCCGGGAAAGTGACCATATTCAAATCTTTTCCAAAACCTGGCTTACGACATATCAAACTTCAGGATTTTGCAAAAATAGGACTTTGGAGGACATTCTGAAGATTCCTGACCATACTGACCACTTAGGGAGACCCTGCGGAATCCGAATTCCTCCGGAAAAAAGGTCATATTCAATTTTTCTTACAAAAGGATACTGTCGAGCTGGATAAGACACGCACATTTTAGTGTACCAAAGCGTAACGAAATTAAAAAAAAAGAGTACGAAGAGGACAGACGGATTTCAAAAGTGAGCGAGGTCTACTTTGTTCAATCTATCCTACGAGCATAAGCAACACGATAAAGTTTCCTGGAAAATGATCTAGATATATGGTTAGCAATTCAAAGAATGTCTTCCGAGGATATTTTTTTTTGCAAAATCATAAAGTTTGATGAGTCGCAAGCCAGGTTTTGGAAAAGATTTGAATATAGCCACATTCGTGGAGGAACTCGGGTTCCGCAGGGCCTCCCTAAGTGGCCAGTATGGTCAAACACCCTCAGAATGTCCTTCGAAGACCAAGTTTTGTAAAATCATGAAGTTTGATGTGTTGCAAGGCCGGTTTCGGTTCCGATTTGAATATGGCCTGTTTCTCGGAAGAACTGGGATACCCAAGAATTCTTAAGTGGCCAGTATAGTCAGGAATCCTCAGAATGACCTCCGAAAATAAATTTATGCAAAATCTTGAAGTTTGATACGTCACAAGCCAGGTTTTGGAAAAGATTTGAATATGGCCTTTTCTGTAGGAACTCGGATCCCGCAAGAGCTTCTTTAGTTGTCAGTATGCTCAGACACCCTCAGAATTTCCTCCAAAGACAAAGTTTTTCAAAATCATGTAATTTGATAGGTTGCAAGCCAGGTTTTGGTAACGATTTGAATATGGCCAATTTCCCGGAGGAACTCGGATTTCACAGGGCCTCCCTAAGTGGCCAGTATGGTCAGACACCCTCAGAGTGTCCTCCGAAGACCAAGTTTTGCAAAATCATGAAGTTTGATAAGTCGCAAGGCAGGTTTTGGAAAAGATTTGACTATGGCCAATTTACCGGAGGAACTCGGATTTCGCAGGGCCTCTCCAAGTGGCCAGTATGGTCAGACACCCTCAGAATGTCCTTCGAAGACCAAGTTTTGCAAAATCATGAAGTTTGATATGTCGCAAGCCAGGTTTTGGAAAAGATTGGACTATGGCCTTTTCCGAAGGAACTCGGATCCCGCAAGAGCTTCTTTAGTTGTCAGTATGGTCAGACACCCTCAGAATGTCCTTCGAAGACAAAGTTTTGCAAAATCATGTAATTGATATGTCGCAAGCCAAGGTTTCGGTTACGATTTGAATATGGTCTCTTTCCCGGAGGAACTGGGATCCCGCGAGAGCTTCTTAAGTGGCCAGTATAGTCAGGAATCCTCAGAATGCCCTCCGAAGATAAAGTTTTGCAAAATCATGAAGTTTGATGTGTCGCAAGCCAGGTTTTTGGAAAAGATTTTAATATGATCACTTCTCCGGAAGAATTCGGATCCCGCAGGGCCTCCCTAAGTGGCCAGTAAATCCTCAAAATGTCTTTTGATGACCTTGTTTTGCTTAATCATAAAGTTTGATATGCCGCATGCCATGTTTCGCATCTAAAAATATTTTGTCCACCATCCCTGGACAGGTATTTACCCCAGTACTCCCACCTTGAAATCCGAAACTACGGAAATTTTCGGAATAACCAGTGCAGATCTATAAATAAGAATAGTTTTGTGAACTATTGCAAAAAACAGCATCAAAATCCCATGGCTAACGATGGAGTTTCATCAATTTTAAATTTTAATTTTTCTGTTTCAGAGGGGTTGGAGACGTACGTGTTAAAAAGGCTCAGGAATAAAATTCATGCTGTAGCAATCTTAGCAATGAAAGATTATATTTTTTAACTTTGCAATTCATTCGTAACTAAAGAATTCATGCGAGAGCTTGTGCGTTATGGTTGTATTTGTTTTCAAACGTAAACAAAAGGTTTTACGAAGAGAAACCTATGTATTTGAATTACAATCGCTTGTGGAAATTAAATTTCTTGATTTAGTAACGATCAGAAAACTAATGCGAGCTTGAGTGCAGCAGTAGGTTTCTGTGTGTAACGGAAAAGCATAATAATTTACATCGCTTTCCTTCGTTTTTCATTCGACATTCCAACAAAACAAATCAGTTCTCTTCTCTTTATTATTGGCCCTATCAAACAAGGACAAGGAGCATAACCTTCGGTGAGTTCGTTCCATTTTCGGATATATAACCGTAAAGGGTGCTACGTTAAAAAATTGGTCAACATAAACTTGTTGCATTTCTTTTAACAGTGCATTCAATAAACCTAAACACCCCTCATTTTGGAGGTGTGCGCGTGCAGAATGATGCTTCTATTTTGATTTTGACTTTTGCTCTTCACTACCCAACAAACATCGGTGTTGAATTAGAGCTTGTTCAAACAAATTTGGAGAAGCTATTCAGCTATTCTAGAAGAAACAGCTGAATAGCTTCTCCAAATTTGCTTGAACAAGCTCTAATTCAACACCGATGTTTGTTGGGTATGGCGTTCAAGAAACAGGAGAAACGCATGAAAATTTGCTCGCGTATCGCGCAGATCCGCCTTTAGTTCGTAAAAAGGAACGCACAAAGCTATTTACCAAAAATCCGATGTAGACATGTTCTTCAGCTCTTTTATGGCATTGTCAATGGGCTTCTCCTCCGTTTTGGCCACGAAATTATTGAAGTTGATCGGTCGCAATTGGGGACGTAGGGAGGGTCAGGTCAGTCAGTCTTAGGTACAATGTTTATCTTCAACCGGTCGGTCTCCTCCAGTGATCTCTTGACATAATGGGCTGAGCCCAGGTCCGACCAAAAGAGTACATTCTGCTTCGCGTGATACTTCTTGATAAAGGTGGCAACTTCCGGCAGGCACGTCGTACTGTATATCTCCCCGTTCACCACAAGCCCCAAAGGAAAAAAAAAACAGCCGTTTGGACATTCTGTTCTCGCTGACAGCCACAGAAGACCTTCATCGGGAACTTGGTGTGGGAGATATATTTGACGTCAACGCTTACCTTCTTGGTGTGAGGTCGCGCTTCGTCGGAAAGCACCTTCAGCCTCCTTCTGGATGGTTGCCTGCTACTCCGACACCGTCGGCCTCGACTGACTCTTTCGCATGAACCTTTTCATCGTGCCCAGATACTTCTTTAGGTACTTTCTTCGATAATGCCTGTCCATGTTAAATTTTGGACACCTTTCTTTCAGTGTAGATTTTAAATTATTTCATGGATCGCTGAAACGTTTCACTTACATGATAGCTAAAACTCTCCACTGTTTTTCATGGTACAACATGTTTAAATTCTTGTTACATTCAGTTAAATGGCGTCGAATCAAGTGGAAGTGCGCAAACGCATTTTGTACGAACGGCAGCAAAATCCGAATTTATCGGTATCTTGCCAAGAAACTAAAACTACTATAAAGTACCGTGTTTTGTGTTTGCAAATCATTTGTCCAGCGCTTGACTGTGGATCGGAAGGTTGGAAGTGGAACAAATCGAAAATTATTCTCCCTACAAATGGACAAGAAGGTGGAGGCCATTATTGAGAAAAATCCCAATCTCTCTGTGCGTAATGTGGGTCGCAAAATTGGGAAGTCAAAATCACACATACAAAAAGTGAAACAGAGGCAAGGACTGAAGGCGTACAATGTGAAAAAGGTGCCAAACCGTGATGACAAGTATAATTTCACTGCAAAAAGTCGTGCTTAGAAAATGTTTGCAAAAAATAGCTTTACACAATTTTTTGCAATCATTTTCTGGTATCATAGTGGACGACGAAACATACTCGAAGACTTTAAACAGCTTTCGGGTCTGGTTTTTTAAATACCGCAATGCAAAGGAACGCCGTTGCCGAGCATTTCCGGACAAAGAAGGTGTCTAAATTCCCGAAGAAGTATTTGATTTGACAGGCCATATATAGTTGTAGTCGAAAATCTAAAAGTTCCATCTCTCACGGCACTATCAATAAGAATGTGTACGAGAAACAATGTTTGCAAAAGAGGTTGCTACCGTTTATCAGAAGCCATGACTCTCCAGCTCTGTTTTGAATTGATTTGGCTTCTTGTCACTAAGCGAAATCCGTCCTGGAATGGTATAAGATACAAGAGGTCAAATACGTTCCAAAAATAGCCAATCTACCAAACTGTCTAGAACTTCGCCCAATAGAGAAGTACTGGGCTCTAGTTAAGCGGAAACTGATGATTTCAAGAGAAGATGGAGAATCATCACGGCGGGTGTATCTTAGCATATCTACTGATTATCCTAATCATGCCATTGTATGAAGGGCCAAAAACGGGTTGAGTGGATCGACAGGCAACATCACTTATACGTTTCCACAGGGATATAAAGAATCCCGCTCTCTATTCACAAATTGTTAGCAATGGGGAGTTGGCATTCCCATTCTCCCCATCCAGAGTGCTTCAATCGGGTGCCCTGATGGTCCCTCTCATTCCCATGAAATATTTATATAATGGTGTATATATTTTTGTAAATGAAAAAGACTAGAAGCATTCGTATCTATTATATATGATCTTCATTCGGTTGATCCTGAAATGTGAGAAATGTTGTAAAGTGTTAAAGTGTAGAGTTCTGTGGTTCTGCGCTCAAAAACGTTTTCGTTCGTTTTCAGCGATCACCAAAATCTTAATTTGAGGTATCCTGAAAAAGTTTGTTAAATCTATTGAAATTTTACAAAACTAACATATATACATTTTTATTTACTGTTGCTATGGTCACTCTTTGCTGCTTGATGCTGATTTTATAACAGCAATCCGCTTTTATTTTTGCTGGCCTAATAGCTTCTGAGCTTCTAAGACTTTCCACCCCACCTAGTATGTGAAAGAGGACTCTAGAACGTCTCCAGGACCGCAATTTTACACCAAGGTCATCGGCAAACATGTGAGCGACTTCAAAAAGTCGTTCGAGGTGGAACATTTTGGCCACAAGGTTCTCGTATGTCAGGCAATTTGTTCCTGCAACTTTGGTCATCGATTTTATACACTAAAGGTACGAACAATGCCTAAGTTTACCGTACTGAGTGTTTGCAGAAAAGTATGCTTCCATTATGCAGCACTAGGTCGCTCCTTTGTTTTGGCCTAATTTGGCGTCAGCATATTAGGCGGGCTGCAAAATGGTGAGTCGACAATGTCCCTGCGTGCGTCCCCGCAACATAGCCCTGGTCCTCACAAGTTCCTACCTCATGCTTCCACGGGTCAAGAGATGACAAAGACCGCCAGCTAAGGGTTGCGTACTTAGCTGGTAGTGCAGCCTGGGCACTGTTGTCCTTCTGACTTCAGCTAGATTGAGGAGGTGCGTTCCGAGCGTCTGTGTCCACCAAGGAGGTGCGGTCTGTCCTGGCATCGGCAGCGCGACCCGGTAAGATAGTATGCTGAAATCTTACCCTGCCACGAAAAATGGAGTATTCTTAATATGGTCCGACGGTGCTAATTTCAGATAATAATTTCAGTCCTAATTTCAGGTATAATAATTTAAGATTATTTTTTCCCTCGTGGCTATGATAATGCAAGTCCGTTTACAATTGTAGCAGGACCACATTCTGTAGACACAACAAGTGTAATGGTTATTATAATTTTATATTATCACAAAACCTTCACAATATTTTTAATGCTATTTTCAGCTTCGCATTTATGCATCGTTGTGAGTCTAAGCCAACCTAGCCCACGCTATGTATATGAAAAGGTACGATGGTGTTTAATGCAATTTTTTTCCTTCTTTATCATAAGACATTTAAAAATACAAAACCTTACATTGATCCTACATCTTTTATTAGACAGGCATAAAGAATCATTTATGGGCCCAGTGGGAAACAAAAGTTAGCGGATAAATCAAATTTCCTCTTGTTTTTATTTTTATTTCTTTTTATTTCAGATTTATTAAGCTTCCGTTTTTAGGCAATAATCATATTCATAGGGAATTTATTTCGCCTTATTGTTTGCTTACATTTTCCTAGCAAAACGGCTGCCAGGAGACCAACTATTTTTCATTATATCACATTGGAAATTTCCGTTATTTCAGAGTTTAAAGCAACTAACACCGCTGCCGAAGAGGCAAATGGCTGCATTTTATAATTATATATACATTATTTAGTATTTTATTGCAACACCGTATTATTTTCATCATTGTATATTATTAAAAACATATTGAAATTATTATTATTATTATTATTATAATAATTAAATTTTTTCTGCTTCAAGGGTACAAGGAAGTTTGTTCCAGATAGTATAGCTATTTTTATGTCATTGTAGCTCAAGGTTCTTTTCTATTAAATTAGATCATTGGATATTATTAAAATTAATAAATGCTTTTCAATTCTTCTGATTATGACCCATATGTTAAAAATACGTACACATGTTTTATTATTTAGTATAAACTTAAATGCCATTATGCATATTTATACTTCATTTAATTACGAAATGGTTTGGCAAAAAAGGTCTCACATTCCGGAGTTACATTCAACTACCAATGATTGAGCTGTAATGAGGCACCAAGCAGCATATAATTTTCACATGTCTATCATTGTTTCAGTTATTTCATCATATTGTATTATTTACAACCAGGTAGACCAGGGAAGGTAAGATTATTATCATAAAGAAAAATACTCTACATTATTATATGAACATCACTATATTATACATCAAATAAAAAAGGTTGGGAAGGGACCATCAGAGCACCGGATTGAAGCGAATTGGATGGGGAGAGGGGAATTGCCAACTCCCTGTCATTAACAATTCGTGAATTGATGGCGAGCTCTTCTACCCACTCATTGGGAAGTCCTCGCGTTTGATGGCTTGTTCGACATTAGGTTGTAGGATTCTAGCATTGGAAGGAGATTCTCATTATCCCGCGGATTGCGCGTAAGTGTCTCTGCTTACGAGTCCGCCCATCCGTTTTTGCCCCTTCAGACAGTGTTAAATTGAATACAGGCAGATGTCGAACTTGATCAAATCATTCGTAGAGGACGATCCACTGTCTTATGGCTGTGCCTGCAACGATGAGTGGTATCTTTTACTTACTTACACTTACACATTTGGCGTCAGCATATTAGGCCAAAACCACAGTACAATGAAAAAAAAATTGAGTTGATTTGGTTGAGTAAGACATCAAAATCTCAGAATTGTCCACAGCTTCGTCCAATTGAACGCTAATGGGCTATCGTCAAGCGTAGAATACGATAAAATACTGTACATCATGAGTGGAGTCAAATCTAAAATCAGAAAATTTTGGAAATAAAATTGCTTTGATTCATTTTTTCGTTTAAACTAAGAAAGCAAGACTTGAATTAAATGACACAGCTGTTTTTATTTGTTTGTTGTTTCTATTTTCACGCTATGAGAAAAAATGTGTTGCGATTTTTTTTTGGATACAGTCCTTAAATAAAATCGATTCTCAACCAAAACAGGTACAACATAATCCCTTATTTTCGGGTAAGCATACTCAATGACTGCTAACGTTTGCATCAAACTCTTTTCGGATGTTGATAAAAAAAGCTTAGACAGATAATTGCTTTTGATAAATTTCCCATGGAAGGTAATTATTTAAGATTACTTGCCAAAAAAATTCTGCGCCCTTGCGAGCGGCCTTCCGGCAGTTAACCGGAACATTCGCCATGGCGGACGAAAACATGCGTGTAGGCATGTTTTTGAGTTCTTTCTTCGTTTTATCTATCAATTCCTCCTCAGTTTTCGCGACAAAATTGTTGGAGTAGATCTTACGCTTCAGGTTGGCCCAGAAATTCTCGATGGGACGCAGCTGGGGGACGTTGGGCGGGTTCGCCGACTTGGGTACCACACCTATATTCAGCCGCTCGATCTTCTCCAACGATCGCTTCGAGTAGTGGGCCGACAGCCACTGATTGTCAGCAGCACCTTCTTGGGGAACTTGGTGTATGAAATGAACTTCACCTCGGAGCTCACTTCCTTCGTGGGGGAAGTTAAATACGAAGTGCCCTGTCAGTCGTTGCCATCCAGGGTGAGATAGGTCTCGTCGTCCATCACCACCGCCACGTCGCGATTCGCCGGGAAAATCGAGTTGACCATCTTATTCAGCCACTGCCGCTGCGTCATTGCCAGCAGCTCCGAAACCAGTGGACGCGACTTCCGCTTCCTGACATGTATGTTCATGTTCGCTAGGTACTTTTTCACTGTTTGGCTGGTCTAACCGATCTCCCGGCCAAGCGCACACAGCGATGTAGCCACTTTTCCCTATTTGTCTCTTGGGGTCGTCGGCCGTCCGGAACCGGGCTTTCTTTCGATGCTCTGATTGTTATCTAATAGTGCCAAGATGTTGTAGATGCCGGAACGGGCGTATCCTGCGTCCACAAAGCGCCGCACGATGTCCGTTTTCGACGCGGCAGGGTGCCGTTCTTTGAACGCACACACTTCTGAACGGAGTTGCTTCACTGTTTTTGCCATCACGGTTAGAATTCGACTGATAGAGCTGTCAAATTTTGTCTGCTGACTCATGAGTTACTATGATTGATGTTGCAAGGGTAGTTTTGTCAGTGCGGGTGAAGGTAAATCCATGAAAAATCGGCAATTTTTGTCCATTTTTATAAATGCAAACGTTACGCTATTTCACTCTGATTTGAAGTGGGATTCTTGGCTTAAATTTCAAGAGCAAAGTTGAACTTGCTGTGTGGCATGCAGCCAAATGGCGTTATAGATAATTGAAACCACCTCGTCGTCGTTGTCATGGTGGCAGTCGATGGAAACAATCTACTCAAAATGGTAAACTTTGGTGTGAGGATCATGTAGCCCCTCCTCCTCGCAGCTCACATCCCTAGCTGGTGTAAGCTTGTTACCCCAAAAGCAAAGTTAAGTTTAATACAAAATAAACCGACCGTTGAATGGTTCTCGTTCTATCTTTCTGTTCCATCCGACGACGTGAAAAATAATCCCTTTGCTCTGCGGGCAAGGATATTGCTAAATCTAACTTCAGTGACATATGGTTGAGGTTAGCTCTGTTTGTGGTATGGTGCACTTCGACACGTGGTCATTGTTTTTGACTTTGTTCGTGTGGTTCAAAAGCGCACCGAATGAAACCGATGAAAGGTTTTTCTTTAATCTTGTAGAAAGTTGAGGACTGTGCAGCTCGCAGTTCTTCGTCTGTTCCTTTTGAACTTACTTACAAGCAACAGGATTTATTTATTGTTCTATGGTTTAAAGCAACGTACTCAAACGGGAACCACGGGGAATTTCAATTTCCCAACAGTGCTGTGGCTTGAGGCTTGTGCTCGCTTTTTTTTGTTGTTGCTCTCAGTTTGAAAACTTCCCAGCCACTTGAATTTCCTGTCTCCTCCTTCCAGTTACAGCAATCCAATCTTCTTCCAATCAACATGGGACAAAAGTTTGTTTGAGGTGGCTTCCTTCATGGCTCAGAAACAGAGAATGCAGATGCTTTATGCTTGCTTTCCGGTAGATTGGCAGGACATGTGAAGAGTTTCAAGTTCAGTAACGCGACGAAAATATCACTCTAGCAAAAAAAAAAAAGGGGGATACTTGGCATGTGTGATGCGTCTTGGAGTTTGCTTCGTCCCTATAATTCCCAAGACGATTACCAGGAAGATGATGACGGAGAAGAAGAAGAGAAAACCTCATCATGAGCAAAGTTTGCCAGCTTGGCGCTGTACAAGGGGTAGGTATTACCCAGATTGAACTTATTGAAGCTTAAAAGCAGATTCTTTTCTATTTGCTTCAGTGGTTGCTTCTGCTTATGCTGGCTGCAAGCGTCCGTGTTTTGATTATTTTGCATTTTCAATTCAAATGTAGGGCACACGCTGGTTCAGCTTCTGCATATTTGCGGGACGAGCGTACTGAGGGGGGAAAGAAACGACGATCATTTGCGATACAAACTGGCATTTGAGTCAACAAAACATGAGGAGAATGGCGAATGGATAAATAAGGACAATTGGGAGTGGTTATGTTGAAATGGAATTGTTATTTTTGAAGACGTGATTATGCATTGAAAGCATCAACCAGATGATCTTATATGAAGTAATTGAAAAAATAAAAGGAAATTGGATAGAAAATGGGAATAAGAGTATCGTTCTGTTTAATCCCTCTTTTCACATCCTATCACATCCTAGTTTGTGTTCCAACCGGAGCAATTTATCTTCTGGAGTTGATTCATGTCATATCGTTTCAACGCCGAGCAAAAAAAAAAAAAATCAAATCACACGGGATTGAATTGTAGTAAGGTGCCACATGGTTGAACGCTGTGTGCAAGAACATGATGAACATCAACGTCAGATTATTCACCACCTTCGTCGTCAAAGTCTCCACATCGAGCACCCATGTAGGTAACCGAAAACCCAGCTCAGGCTCATCTCGAAAGCATCAGCAGATTGAACTGCCTTGCCAACGTGTTGACGTACGGAAATTTGTGTCTGCTGTGCCGTTGGGTCTCAGATGAGACTTTGAAACGAGGCTGGTAAGCAAACGTACAAGAGAGCCTTCAAATCCACACTATACATGCAGAGTGAAAGAAGAATGCCTTGTAGATTGATGGCATCCATCAGCGAGTGACATCATACAGGGAGACTAAAATGTCTTTGTCTGCATAATAATAAACATAAAATTGTACGTTCCTTTTCTCATACTTTATGAATTTTTCAACACCCTTGGGTCGTTCATATTATACCTAAACTATTAATTTTTTTCTCCCACCTAACATGCGAATTCAAAAGAAAATTAAATGGAACATTCAATTATTGTATGCAATTCGGAAGTACGATGGTTTAATTTTTCATTTCAAATATGTTCCGAATCACTACTGAGCTCGATTCTTTCTATATTAAGACGATAATTTAATCTGGACCTACCTTTCATCGTACATTACTTCCCTTGCAGTGTAACCCATCAATCCATCGGATTCACTCACAGCCCACGTTTTCCTCACAACCAATCTCCCTGTACCGGAAAGGCCGTATCTTATCGATATAACTTCCAATTAACACAATCACCAACCCGGGAGCAAACACAAGCACACGCACGAAACGTACATTTGGGACAAACTTTTCCAATTAAAGCTGGTCCTCTGGATTGCTTCCCGAAAATCCCCTAACCCCGCGCCTGTAACCTTGATCATTGAGAGCCATCCATCTGCTTGCTACTTACCTTATCCAACGATACGTTCCGACATACCTATACTGCATACGACCTACGACACCGCCCAGCTAGACGGCACAGCACATTAGTGCCAACCGAGCGCCACTTTCATCGAACAACTCGCTACGGGAGTTTTGTGTATAAGTTTTACGACAGCTTTCTTCCTCTTGGCCATTGTTTTTATTGCCAATCGTTTACGTTCCACCACCAACCGACGACAACCCGGCCGGTCTAAGGCCTTGAACCATTACGAAAGTTTTCTTACTCGGGAAAATCCCGATTGAGATGTGAGTATTGTTTGGAGGAAACTTTCACCCAATGGGCAGGCTCAGGTGAGCATCCAGTGGTTCATTACCCAATCGAACAGACTTATAAACAAACAAAAATAAATCTTCGGGTAGTTGTTTGATAATGCTGAATCTATATCCGCCGCTTTGGACCTACCCGGGCGATGACGACGGTACACGTGCGTTTGTTTTGGAAGACATATTTCGATCTGCTATTCACACGGCCACTGGGAGTAGCTCTAAGTTAAGTCCCATTCGTTAAAATTTGAAGTGGGTCTGACTCACTTTTGTTGGCCAAAAGCTCTAGCTCTCTGGGTTTGTATCCTTAGGATGTAACCGTCCCTTGCCTTCACAATGGAAAATTGCCGCAAACGCAGTGGCTTATGCACCACTCTCGGTATTGAGTGATCACTGGTCGTGTATTCTTACGTTGCCCGACTAAGCTGTTTCAGCAAGAGTGCAGTTTTCGGGGGAATTTAAACGCAAAATGGGGTTTCTCCAAATTTCAAGAACGTTCGAAATTAAAAGAAGATATGCAAAATATAAATAGATGCATAGTGAAACGTACATCCGGGCGGACTGATTTTACCCCAGAGCTCAAGTAACATAAATGAACAACATAAGGTAAATTTAGCTTAAATTCATTTTATATTACACTAGCTGAGTCCGGTGCGAGCCTTGCAGCGCTTGCAACTAAATGATTGAAAAATTAATAGAAGTAGTGCTTTTATGGTTTTATTTTAGGAATAAGTTTTGTAAAAATATTTTCGTCTGCTAATTTTTTTTTGTGTGTGTGTATTTACAATCCAACGCCCACCGTCCGGCAGTGTTTTTATGGAAGAAAAATGATTGCAGTTAAACGAACTGTTGTCGACTCGACAAACATTTTTAGCCTGGGAGTTGGATGGTGATAGCTCTGTTGGGTTCCAGTGACCCATTTCAAAATGCCTGGTTACTCACGTCCATTCCGAGGTCACTTTCACTTACAACAAGCCCCGCATAGACACAGTACAAACATCAAATGGATATAGGTACTGTGCATACACTTCCATCATCAAATCTTATTGTTTTGAGGATGGCACGTATTTAGCAGTATCGTTCAAATGTAGTTATAATTAGATAGATCTCACCGGAAATAGTCTTCATTTGAACGGCTTCCCTGTGATGCTAAAGGATGCATTTATGTCTCTACAGAAGTAGCACTCCGCTCAAAAAAAAACTCACCCAAAACTTTATAACATAAATATAACCCAAAAAAAAAAAAAACTATACCAAAAACAAATAATTAATAAAAAATCATAATTTCCATTTTTTTTTTTTTTTTTTATATAAAAATCTCCTCCTCTACTCAAATTTATTATAAATGTCCGTTCCTTATATACGAGGTTAAATATTGCTGTAAAAGAAGGATCCTTTGGAGAAGATTTAATTTCAAACGCTGACTTACTTTTGCGATCTCACGTTCTTTTACGAATGCAACTGGACATTTGTCCGAATACATTGGTAAAGAGCACTCGCGCACGAAAGAACTACGGCAGCCCTATGTTTCACCTTTAAAACTGAAGAAATGATCCATGAAAAATTGAAAATCGTTCTATAAAAAACGCATTCTTGACCCATAAGACTCTGAAAACCAAAAAATAAAATAAAATGATCCGTAAAATTATCAATTTGATCCATACTTTTAACAAAATTCAGCAATAAAATATCAAAAATAACCATATCAAGGAAAAAAATTTTATTCCCATAACAATGCAAATGAACTTAAAAGGTTCAATATTTTCTTAAACTTGCAAAATTGATCCACAAAGTAAAGTGTCATATCTAAATATTTAAATGTTCCATAAATAAATTTCCAGGGACCTATAGTGTATAAAAATCTAGTTCAAAAAATGATCATAACAAACCAACTTTGTAAACTTAACATATTTATCTCCCACCACACATCTTTCAAGAAATTGAAAGAGCTCTCTCAACTAAAGAACTTCAGGTCAAATTAACTTATAACCCCCCCTCCTTCCTCATCACCTAACAAAAACATCCTCCTCCTTACCCAAATCTAACATCTCCTCAATCTAATCTACCTATTAACACTCATTCAACATCACCTATCTTCAATCCTCAACACTACAAAAACTCCCAATCCTTCTTAACATAATACTATATCCGAACTGAAAGAACGGACATGTAACTAAATTTGAATAGTAACCATTGGAGATCAATACAATCTAAGGATAAAATTTAAAAAAAATCCACACCTGAAAAATCACAATTATCATACCATATGTACGAAAAAACTAACTAAAAATTAAACATCATCATCATCTATATATCATAAGAAAATTTCAAATAATTATGGAACAGCGAATAATTTATTGCACAAAGACATCAATAATACAAGTAAAAAATTGAACCTTAGAAATTCAATATAAATCCACACAACACCCCCTAAACCCCAACCACAATTTAATCATTTATGAAACGAAAGAAGAAAAAAACTTCACAGCTCTTCATCTGTACACCACGTGTGTCGGAATAAGTTTTGTAAAAATATTTTCGTTTGCTAATGTGTGTAAATTCTGCAAAATAAAACGTAGGTGTGCGTTTTTGATTTGACCCTCGGATCGTTAGTTTCTACCATAGTTTTTCTTTCTGTGTAGGAGCATTTTATAGACAAAACATTAATCTTCAAACTATGCCGTATCCTGTCAGTTTGAACGTAATTTTCTCTTGCATAACCTGAGATTAAGTTCTTGTGTTTAATTTATCACTGAGAGTAACTCAAGCATCCCCCATTCTTGACTAAGAAGGGGTTCAAATTCTATCAGAACACGCTGCTTATCCGAGAAAAACACATTTGGTGTTTTAGTTGCCTGGATAATCCTCATGTATGGTTGAAATATCTGTTTCATTTGTATGAAAGACCCCCCCCTCCAGAGAGGTGAGGGGTCTCGAACCACCACAGAAAAAAAATCCTGCCTCCAAAAAACCCCACATGCTAAATTTGGTTCTGTTTCCTTGATTAGTTCTCGAGTTATGCAGTAATTTGTGTTTCATTTGTATGGGAGCCCCCCTTCCAGACGGGGAAGGAGTCTCGAACCATCATAAGAACCTTCTCCGGCCCCAAAAACTCCTTCATACAAATTTTAATAACAGTAGAGATAATTCTCATGTTTGGTTCAGATTTGTGTTTCATTTGTATGAGAGCCCCCCCCATACAAAGAGGGGAGGGATCCCGAACCACCATAGAAACATTTTTTGCCTTTTTAAACCTCGACATGCCAAATGTGGTTCCATTTGCTTGATTAGTTCTTGAGTTATGCAGAAATTTCTGTTTCATTTGTATGAGAGCCATCCCTTGCTGATAAGGGAGGGGTCTCAAACTACCAAAGAAAAAAAAATCTTACCTTCTAAAAACCCCCACATGCCAAATTTGGTTCCATTTGCTTGATTAGTTCTCGAGTTATGCAGAATTTTCTGTTTCATGTCTATGGGAGCCCCCCCCCCCTTTTCAGACCTTTTCAGACAGACAGACAGACAGACAGACAGACAGACTTTATTACAGACAGACAGACAGACAGACAGACAGACAGACAGACAGACAGACAGACAGACAGACAGACAGACAGACAGACAGACAGACAGACAGACAGACAGACAGACAGACAGACAGACAGACAGACAGACAGACAGACAGACAGACAGACAGACAGACAGACAGACAGACAGACAGACAGACAGACAGACAGACAGACAGACAGACAGACAGACAGACAGACAGACAGACAGACAGACAGACAGACAGACAGACAGACAGACAGACAGACAGACAGACAGACAGACAGACAGACAGACAGACAGACAGACAGACAGACAGACAGACAGACAGACAGACAGACAGACAGACAGACAGACAGACAGACAGACAGACAGACAGACAGACAGACAGACAGACAGACAGACAGACAGACAGACAGACAGACAGACAGACAGACAGACAGACAGACAGACAGACAGACAGACAGACAGACAGACAGACAGACAGACAGACAGACAGACAGACAGACAGACAGACAGACAGACAGACAGACAGACAGACAGACAGACAGACAGACAGACAGACAGACAGACAGACAGACAGACAGACAGACAGACAGACAGACAGACAGACAGACAGACAGACAGACAGACAGACAGACAGACAGACAGACAGACAGACAGACAGACAGACAGACAGACAGACAGACAGACAGACAGACAGACAGACAGACAGACAGACAGACAGACAGACAGACAGACAGACAGACAGACAGACAGACAGACAGACAGACAGACAGACAGACAGACAGACAGACAGACAGACAGACAGACAGACAGACAGACAGACAGACAGACAGACAGACAGACAGACAGACAGACAGACAGACAGAGAGGGAAATGAATAGTCGGAGAGAATAGTTAAACAGAATGCCCTGTTTGGTGTACAGAACCAAAATTTATTTATAGCAATCGTTGGGGGCATCTAGTCTAAGAAGGTTAAGTGATGCTCCGTTTCTCTTCAAGCGGTTGAGACTTAAGCATTAACTATAGTCCTAGCCCCATATGGCTTATGGTTATAGCGACATTACTCGCTCCTTGAAATGAGAAGAATGTCTGATACTATAAGACCGGGTGGTGAAGGAAATCTTATCGCATTCTCTGATGTGACCTTCATATGACTTTAATCGCAAACAATGACTTATAGGGTTTTTTTTTTCATTAGGGCGAATCTACAATTGAGAGATTCTCTCCGGGCTCGCTCTCTTTCATTCTTTACAGCGCCGTTATAAAACTTTCGAGGGATTCTTTAGTACAGATCGAAACACAACAGTGCTGGCTAGCATACTCTACAAATATTAGAATGGAAAACGTTAAGGTGGTTGGTTTATGAATGAAAGAGAGCGTATCCGAGAGAGTCTCTCAATTGTAGAGAATTAAAGAAAAAAACCATAGTTTTTTTTATGTCCTTTATAAAAGCTATAACGATTTCTGATTATAATCTATCGATTTAACGATCTATCGATAACGATTTCTGATTATAATATAACATCAATCTTACGTGTTACGAAAAATCTGTGTTCACGAATGGATTCAGGGAGGTCCATTCCATAAAATCCAAGTCCAACTTGCAAAAGGCAGAGCCAATATTCTGGTTGTTGATGAGGTAGATCATATTACTACGGAAATACGTGTTTTTGTGAATTTTAATCACATTTTTCTCAAAAACTGGACGTGTTACAGCATTTCTGAGTCCATATTTGAATTCAGCGTGGCAAAATCTATAAAATTCAACATATATACTTGAAGGGAGTGAAACACTGCCGACTAGTGTTATGAAGCAAAAAAAATAAGTTAAGGCTACCAACTTATTCATAGCACAAAACGATCTACAGCCGATAACTTTGAATAATTTAAAGCTAAATAAATAGTTTAGTCTTTCTGTAATCAGTACCATAAAGTTTTTTAACGTTTTTGAGCTATAATGTACAATGATTATATTTTTAACATAGTACCCACCTTGGACTTAACGCTACACATCAAATCCTGTGCAACACTTGCGCCATCTTTCTTACACACTTTCATAAAATCCTTGTCGTTTGTGAAGATTTTGACTCTTTTCTGGAGCTTGCCCTTCATAATCACCCAGCATTTTTCTATTAGGCGAAGTTCTGGTGAGTTTGGCGGATTTGTCTCCTTCAGCATAAAAACAACATCATTGGCTTCTACTCCACACCATCACTCCATCACCGGTTTCGCGTAATGGCACGATGCCAGATCCGGCCAAAACAGAGTGTCGCCTTTGTGGGACCGGAGGAAGGGCAGCAGGCGCTTCTGGAGGCATTCTTCTGCCACACTAAGTACTTCTTGGCAAATTTGTCGACCTTCTTCATCCGGAACTTCTCCGGAATATCCAGGCAAGACTTGCTGACGAAAAACTACAGGCCGGGGATCTGCTTGGCGTCCGCTTTAATGTATGTGTCGTCGTCCATTAAGATGCATTTCGGCTGCACCTACCACTCGCAACGCAACCCAAAAAGGAGAGAGTTTCTCTTCTATGTAGGTAACAAAACAGAGTGTGTACAAACAACCGGTAGAACCATCACAAGCCATGGTAGTACATGAGCACGATCAGGCGTTCGTGCCTTGACCTACCCCGCATTGGGGATGGGAGGCAAAGAATGCGTCCTTGGTTCGGGTACTACTCAGGTTTGGCCCATTTAGTATTGAAGACAAACATTTTTGATTCTTACAGCGACCCTAGTGGTCGGATTTGTAAACTTAGACATATTATGTGTTCCCTATAACAATAACAACATCAGAAGTTTTTTTTCGCGGTGCAGTTCGAACGTGTTTCAGAAAAACACAAAATGGAAGAAGAAAGAAGAAAAATAATTTCGCGCAATCATTTGGAAAACCCTTCGTGGTCTGGGCCAAAACTTGCTAAAGTGTTGGGTTTTCCCCGAAATGCCGTGTGGCATGTTTTGAAAAAGTACCGAGAAACTTTGTCGACGGATCGCAAGGCTCAAAACAAGCGTCGGGCGGGTACTGTCAACCGTCAACTGCGGAACTAAGTCATCAAGAACATTAAGGCAAACGCCAACATCTCAGACCGCGATTTGGCCAAAAAGTTTCGTGCCGCACGCAGTACCGTGCAACGGATTCGTCTCCGGGAAGGCTTCAAGTCATACCGTGTCTGTAAACAACAAAATAGGGATCAAAAGCAGAACAATGTGGCCAGAATCCGTGCCAGAAAACTGTATGATCAGGTATTGACAAAATGCAATGGCTGTCTCCTCATGGATGATGAAACCTATGTAAAAGCCGATTTGAAACAGCTACCGGGACAACAAATTAACTTGGCTACGGCTCGGGGAGATGCTCCTGCCAAATTAAAGTTAGTGTTTGCAGATAAATTTGCACAGCAAATGATTTGGCAAGGCATTTGTGGCGGTAGGAAGACCAAGGTTTTCATCACTGATAAGACATTTAATTCAGAGCTGTACAGAAAGGAATGTCTCCAAAAGCGAATATTTCCATTCATCAGATCCCACAATGAACCTGTCATGTTTTGGCCAGATCTTGCAAGCTGTCATTACAGTAAAACAGTGCAACAGTGGTATGAAACCAACGGGATTCAGTTTATACCGAAAGAACTCAACCCACCAAACTGTCCCCAGCTCAGACCGATATAGAGATTTTGGGCTATTATGAAGCGGAAGCTAAAGGGGGCTTCAAATGGTGAGTTGACAACTTCGAAGGAGGGTGCGGCCGACCTCTCGTCCTCACAAGTTCCTACCTCACGCCTCCACGAGATTATATTTTAATATTGTGTTTAGTGGCATTATGGTAAGATAAGCCATTTATTTCAGGAATCATCAAACCGGACTCTTCGTTCGCTCCAATTGCTATATTTGAAATGTTACTAGAACAGTATAAAGAAAAAATATTACAACATGTCTTATAAAATAATATCTTTTATTGAAATTTTATTTTTGATATTTGGAATGATCTATTCTGTTTTCAGCTTTTCCAGGACAAGAAGGATATTAATACATATCTAATTTTTATTTATTTTTCAGTTACAATCCATTGGTAGTATCATTTAAGTTTGAAATTTGAATAAATTGGCATGTTTGTCTATAATGATATCCTAATATTTTGTGTACAAAATATACTAAATATTAAATAACATATAACGAGGAAAGGGAGGGACCATCAGGGCACCCAAGTGAAACGATTTGGATAGGGAGCATGGGACTGCCTCCTCCCTATTGTTAACATTTCGTGGAACGAGGGCGGCCTCTTCGACCCCATCTATTGGGTTTATTCTGTCAATCGAGGGCTCGATTCTAGTGCTGTGAGTGTGAACTTGCTTTTGGAAGGAGATTCTCTTCCCTATATTCGCGGGTTTCGCGTAAGTGTCTCTGCTTACGGGCCCGCCCAAACGTTTTTGGCCCTTCATACAGGAGCTTGATGATCACAAACAATAATAGAATCCTGATCAAATCGTTTTTCAGATTATTCCACTGCTATGGAAAGTTACCTTGCTACAATAGATGGTAGTATTACATAATCATCATCATCATCATTATGAAGCGGAAGCTAAAGGTGAATGACAGTGTCGTCAAAAGCATCAATGAATTGAGAACCAAGTGGAATAAGATTGCCAAAACGATGGACGAGAATAATGTGTGTCATTATTGATGAAACGTTGATGATTAATTTTGTTTTGTATTTTCTCTCTAAAGTTCGCATAATGTCCAACATTTTAGTTAATACAGAATACTATTCTGTTAATGTATATCCAACATATGCGCAATAGTCTATGTTCCAAATCTTATTGGGCCGCAACTTATAACCAAGCCCTTCGCTTAATTTTCAATTCTTCTAAAGCCCGATTCAAAGTAAATTTGGACGTTTTCAAGTGATATGTAACAAGTTATTAAATTTCACCGTTTCGAACGAACTGTCGCACTTTACTTGTGATCGATGCCATCATGATCTGCACAGTCGCTGGTGACACTGTACCGGCGAACTTATTCAACTTTAAACGCATTTGTTGTACATTTGTCACTTCTTTACCGCATCCTTGGAGTTTTGGCTTGACAGTTGCCCAATATTTTTCAATCGGTCTGAACTCAGGGCAATTTGGAGGATTGATCGCTTTGGCGACGAAATTAACATCGTTTGCAGCATACCATTCTAGTACCTCCTTAGAGTAGTGGC
Organism: Aedes koreicus; assembly: GCA_024533555.2. NCBI lineage: Eukaryota > Metazoa > Arthropoda > Insecta > Diptera > Culicidae > Aedes > Aedes koreicus. The sequence goes on along the minus strand of JAHHFK020005623.1, from coordinate 50,580 downwards.
AACAATCAATGTGCAACTAGCGATTTGAAATTGGTTCACTGTTGTAGAGCCCCTAGTTCCGACCCAGTCTGCACCTTGCCATGCACTCTTGTGCTTTTCAGTACCCTTTGGTACTAGTATCTTTGTTTTTTGTTTTGATTCGCTATGTTATTTTGACAGAATATTTGAGAGTGTATTGGTGTGAGTTACGGTCTTAGGGGCGAATCATTATGCTTGGGACCGAGCTTTGGACCGGTGTGCTAGTACTTCCTGAGCCAAAAATAATATTCGTTTTCTTCATGACTATCCACCCGCTGGTAGTGGTGGCTGGCTAGATCCGGCCAAAACATAACGTTGGTCTTGTGTTGCCGAATGAAGGGTAAAATCCGCTTTTTCAGACACTCTTTAATGTAAACCTTCGACGTCATTGTGTGATGAAAACCTTGGTTTTAAGGCCACAACTGCAGATTCCTTGCCAAATCATTAGTTTTTGAGCAAACTTATCAGAAAAAACAAATTTATACCTGGAAGGGTAAAATTTTCGTTCGGGGATTTGTTTATAATCCATTTTGTCATATGTTTCGTCATCCATTAAAATACAGCCATCAAATTTCGTCAAAATTCTTTCGTATAGTTATCGTGCTCGCTTTTTGGCCACTAAATTTTGTTTTATCGGGTGATTTGGATGTTTACTGGCACAAAAAGACTTATATCCTCATTTTGAAAGGATATTACGCACGGTGGAAAAGTTGGAATCGTATTTCTTTGCCAAATCACGTATGGAGACACCTGGGTTGCCTTTCACATACCTTAACACCTTTCTCTTCAGCTCTTTGTCCCTAGTGCCACTTTTATGATAGATGCGCTGTGCTCTATCCACACTCAGAGTATCCTTGTAACGTTTGATTACAAGACACACCGTTGACTTTGGGAATTTTAACACTTTTGCTATTTTTGAGGCAGACCACGAAGGATTCTATTGTTTGTGCACAATTAATTTTCTTTTCTCAAGTTCCATGATCCGTAATTTCGAGATGCGTCGATCAATCGAGAACAACTTTTCACCAATGTCTTTGTCAATAAAACATCAACAAATGCCTGTCAAACGTTTTTTGTTCCAACCACCAGGGACGCGGTGGTGTATTAAACCGTGCGTTCAGATTTACTTTGTATCGAGCTTTATTCAATTTTCACAACCTGCCGTACACTGACGGAACTATCAACACCACCTGGCAACCTATCTACCTGGCAACACTACCTGGCAACCAACCACGCATATTCGCAAGGTTGCTAGTTTCTTATTTCTCAAGGCTCAACTGTAAAAAGTGTGCCTCAGTGTGCCACACATGTGTTTTGGATTGAAATTCGAAGCTCCGCAGTTATGTAACAAATTCATCTAGTGTGTAAAACATCGTGGCTGGCACACTGTTCTGAGCGACTTACCCTTGATCAACACTTTCTCTTCATATCTTTCATTTCTTAGCAAACATTACTGCCTACACGGCCAGATATTTCAACTCAGTTTTTAGTCGGTTTTGACTCACTTTCGTCAAAAGTGGAGTCCACTCAGCCAAATAATCCTAAGAATTTCATAAGGTTCAACTTTTAAACGATGCTTTAAATTTCATAAGGTTGACTTATGAATGGATTTTCTTTTACATGGCGTTGTTCTTGTTCGCCTTTAAGCTTTCCTATTTACAAGTGTTGATATATGCTAACGTTCAAGGCTCGAATCCAGGATGCTCCATATTTTTATTTTTGCAACATCATTATATTTGATAAGGTAAGTTGATGAAATTCATAACGATTTCTTCTAGCAAATAATCATAATGCAATCTTATGAATATTGAAAGTTTATTTCGCTACTCAAATTTGAGTAAATGTAACTGGGATTGACAAGCTGACAAATCAAAAACAGCCATCTGATTTGAGTCGATGTTTTTGATTGGTCGACTTGTCAATCCCAGTTACATTTACTCAAATTTGAGTGACTTCACTTTTGATGACAAACAACTTAATTAAAATGACTGGCCGTGCACTCTTGGGGCCTCATGGTGATGAGCAAACAGCTCCTTCTACATCATATTTTTTTTTTACTCAATCGTACCCGGACTCAAATTTTGTGCCTTGAGATTGACATCTGTACTGACTAGACATTTTGAGGCCTCACTGTACGTATAACACGTGTCTTTTTTTTTCCTCTGTTCGGGACAAAACCACTGCGACCAGAAAATTGATCTATTGAAGTATATTCCGTATTCTTTGTTTAGTGCATGACGAGTTACTTCATCACTATTGAGAAATGATAAAGTATTCGGTGCTGTTACAGTTGTCATTGTTTGTTTTGTTGAAAATTAGAATTAATATAAATTAAGACTAACTATGTTTTCCTTACTCCAAGCTCATCCTCGGTGGTGTCAATCCGAGTATTGTCGCTTTTCACAAGACATAAAATGTAATAAGAACTAATATGTTCCTTTGATTACAAAAAACAAATATGTTCCCTAGTTTGATTTAGTTCGAACTAGGGTTCGGTGGTAGATCTGATACCCCGTAACGCACCACGAAAAGGTGATCTACCAGCGTTACGAATCAACACGTGTCCTTAATTGGCCATGTATCTTCAGCGCGGGAAAGAGCTCAGGGTTGAAAGTCTCTATAATAAAATTATAATAAAAAAATGTCTGCGAAAAAGCCTTAAATTACCCACGGCATCCAGAGAAATTACATGGATTTCCGAAAAAAGATCAGTTAATATGTCTCTCTGCAGTCACCGACAATTCAACTTCCAACGAACGAAAAAAAAACCTCAGTGATGTCGGAATGAATCCAGTCCAATTTAAAGCGCAAAATAAATTGCTTCTCCATGAAGGTTTTGCACCACTATATTTTACGAGGGGCTGGCTTTTGCGTTGGATGGTGCAAAATTGAGAATTATCGCAGTAAAAGCACGTATGAACAAAAAAAAAACATGCCCTTTTATGTCGATTTGTTATGACACCGGCGGTGAATACTTTCCAGCATTCACACGATTTCTGTTTACCATTAACACTTCTATTTTGTTAGTTATGGGCAGTTATGCGTTGTAATTCCGCATGAATAGTTGAAATAGTGAGGTAAACCAGTACAATGACTTAAAAAAAATCTAACTGTCTTCGATTCCCGGTCTGTTTTTTTGGTTTTGAACTTGCCATCGCAATCAATGCAAAAATTGCACCTCGCATCGAAAGTTCTCAATTAATAACTGTGAAAGTGAAATAAGAACAGTTAGTTGAGAGCAACTACTCACAGGCTTCTTCATTACCTAGCACTCAACCTAGTAACTTTTAATTTTTGAGGGATAGTTTTTTCAGATTATATTCGTAGTTTGAATTTTTGTGAAAAAAAAATCCTCATAATTTGGGAAAAAAAATTGTTTTACGATGCTCCAGTTATGAATTGTTCTTGAGTTATGAATTTTTGAAAAAAGGGATGTCCAGGAAAATCGTTCAATTTCAATTGGGTTTTTTTTCGGGAAAACTGGCAACCTTGATTAAAAAAAAAAATTGTTCGTTAATATATCAATAAACTCTATGTGAAGACAAAATTTCGTAAAAATCTGAAACCCTTTCAGTCGCCTAAAGGCATGCAAATTGTTGAGCCTTGATTACATATATACCACTCATTCTTATCCCTGTTAAAATGTAAATTACTTTGGCTGAAAAAGAAGGTTGAAGTAAAATGGCCAATTGTATTCGGTTTAATTGTTCTTACATGTTTTATATGGCAGACTTTTAACTTAAGTGCCGTACCAACCATTAACATAATGTCTTAATTTCGAAAGGCAACCCGGATATGTTGACTAATAGCTAAATCGACCCAAAAATAGACCATTAGGCCGAAGAAGTTTCCTACCCCATGTTCTTCCATAAAAAAAGCGTTTTTCTTAGGAACTGCCATGAGTTTCACGGTACGGTTTGTCTCGAGAGGAAAATCATGTCAGTTTATGTCTTTCGTCTACGTCACATCCGTCGGTCGGCCCGGGACCTTGAATTGAATCGCCACAATTGCGCTGTGACTGCGCCCATAAATCCGGAGACGATGACATGACATGAGGTGGCAATTTACTGCAAAAGTTGCTTTCATTTGTGTGATGAAAATGAAACGGCGCCAGAAGTTTGGGAAACGAATCAACCGTAATTGACGTCAAAGTGGATGGCTTTGTAACAAGACGTCGTGTGTCGTATCGCCGAATTTGATTGCTCTGTTAACTGGACGAGGACTGTTCCTGGCGTGGTTGGCAATTGACGTCATTGAACAATGAACTCGAATTTGAAGCTTGTATTTTTCCAGCGCCGAAGAGTGGAGATCGGGAAAATCCTGAATATTTTTTTACCTCTGGTACTGTGCGGGACCATAATCCGTGCGCCTAAGCATATGAAAATCCTGGACGATTAATTCGAAATGATATTTTTTATATTAGATATAGTATTTTGTAGACATTGATTGTTATAGCAGGAATCTATATGAATTAAAAATATTCTATTCTATTCTATTCTAACCCTTACATTATTAACTTGGCTAATAAACGAATATTTTCGGATCGAGTGTAAGAGGAAACGGGGACAACCGTCCTAAAAACTCGATTTTGTAGGTTTAGGTAAATCGATGGGAGTGACGTGACTAAGAAGGTTAATGTCACTCCATTTGTCCAGACTTCTATAAAAAAGACAAAGGTATTTCCACCTTGTGTCCAGGCTGATGGGCCTTGGTTTAAGCCATTGTTCGCTCTCTGAAAATAGCAAAAAAAAAAAAACTGATTGCACCTAGCCATTGTAATGTAGATCGTTTTGAGTGACGTAGTTGAAAATATTTATGTCAAGCCATAGGTCTTGCACTCCCTGGGATGGGTGTTACTTTCTTGTGTCGTGAATAAATCCTGTAGTTAATCTTCTGAAACGAAAAAAGTTATAAATTGACCCCACACTGTGTCATAAAGTATAAAATCAAGTATAATCCACCCTGTAACATAAAGTATAACAATATTTAAGCTGAACGCTTCAATATTAAAATGTTCAGAACTGCAAATGAATTAAAATAGGCTTGTCTAAACGCAATTATTCGTTGTAAAAATAGTGGTGTTCACAATTTATTCCCATGTGAAGTATGTTGAATTAAAATCAAGGCAAACCTGTTCAAATATTCACCATTGGACATTGAGTAAGGCTGAGTAAAGCAATACAGCTGGCTAAAACACCACATCTCACCGGGAAATAGCATTGTTTTTTTTTCTGTACACATTCGATCACTCGCGCTATTGGAAAATAGGTAACTGAAACCATTGACAACGCGAGTATATCCCATAACAAAATAGTGCGTACCAAAGTAATCTATGCTCATCCATTGAAAGTTACGGTTAAAAGACTTCATAAAATTAGAGTCCCTAGAAACACTTCGTGCTCTCTGCAACCTTATGTTTTTATTGATTTCCAAGATCATCGGCCCTGCATCAACCAGGAGAGACCTGGTCCTGATCTCATTATCTGCAATCCGCTCAACCAATCGCAAAGCTCCGTGATACAGTGGGTGGAACACTACGATTTGAGACAACTCAACTTAGACGTTTTCCAAATTTGGCAGATCGACAGGCAATGGGTGCATAATCACCTGGTACCTCGTAGCAATTTGCTTAGAGGCGAACCGGAAGATTTACTGTAAGTATAAGTAGTATATATAAATAAATATTGTCAAGATCTTACCCAATCAGTATCAAACTTCAAGATGGCATTTCGTCCGTGCAGCTTTGACCGCAAAACGTAGTGCACTACAACTTGTGAGAAAATGATCTAAACAGTAATTCCTCTATTTATTCGAATCCTCGTCGCGCTGATGTGAGAGCACCATCAAATCTAGCCGCACTGCTATCAGCATCTCAATGAGTAAATCAAAACCTATTCCACTATCCAACACAACTGAGCTGTTCTGCACACCCACGGACCTGCTTCCTTAATTTACTGCTCCGTTTCACGTTTTGATCGTTCATTCACTCAGAAAATTCCATTTCACTCCACCGCAGAGCATATTTCGAATGGATTTTTATGATCAAAATCCGATATAGGACAACGGTTTTCACCACTTGTGTACCGGATAAATTAACGTTCACTAAATCTCTCTCCGTACATGCTTTCACACTTGCACATTGTTCTCAATCTTTTGGAAATATAGTAGATTTTCCATTTTAAAACTATCTTAGAAAGGAGCGAAAAAAATGACAGTAAAATATAAACACGTCCACTAGCGGCCAACGCTTACTTCGGTCATGCAAAGCAGTGTTTGTTTTTTTTAAATCTTTATTTTACGTCGGCCTATTTCCTCACATGGTGACAATCACCGACGCCAGGAAGACGACTCCACCACCTGGACCCTACCTAACGACTCATGAATATGAACCGGGACCAACGGCTTTACTTCCCTTCCGAAGGAAGACGTGACCAGATTTTTTCGCCTCAGAAAAACCACCGACGTCGACTGGGATTGAACCCAGACCCACTGGGGTGCCAAGTAGCAGTCACGCTTTACCACTACACCACCGACGCCGGCAAAGCAGTGTTTGTGTACTAATAAAATGAAATGTTGCTCACTTTATTTTTCGCTCGAACGCATTCTCGAAGAGAGTGAATTTCTTCACCCAAAATAAAAAAGCAAGATTGTAATGCAATTTCGCATGATTTTGTTTCATTTCTCGCTGTGGACCGTAACTTGGCGAAAAAATGCAACACAGAAATTCGCTTTGGAAAATTAAATGTGTGCGTGAGGTTGTGCAGTGATATTAGTAGATGAGTGTGAGATTGGAGATCGAAATTTCGATGGCTTCCCAAAAATATGATCTAGACACAACTACGAGATTCGAACCGTCGCAGACAGAGTGACGGCCCTTGATGAACCCTTTAGCACAAGTTGTAAGAATGGGAATAAAAACCCTACAGTTGCTTCGGTTGTCGAGGCACTAAGCGGTACAGCAATGAAGCAAATGGATACATTTTCGCACATACTTGCATGGCTTTGTTTATTTCATAGAACGTTTTGTCGATCAAGAAGGATGAATGGGATATCGGAGTCCGATGATGAGTGAAAACAAAAATAAACCATTTGACGGCGAAATTCCAACAGTGGCCAATAGCGTTGCGGCATTCTGTGGTATCGACTCACCCATATTGAAAAGTTGTCGATGATTGAACAAAGAGCATACGGTTGCTTCGACTATCGAGGCACTTAGCGGTACAGCGATAAATTTGTTTCGAGCAACCTGTGTGCTGCCAGCCTCTTGCACACACTTGCATGGCTTAGTTCGTACCATAAAACGCTTTGTGTATCAAGATATGCAAAATTACCTTACCTTACCAATCAGAGCAAGGCCGGTGTGGTCTATGCTGTACACTAAAGTTGTCTCCATTGTAATCGGTCCATGGCTGTACCTCGCCAGCCTCGCTGTCTGCGGAGGGTCCCCAGGTCGCCTTCTACTTGATCGATCCACCTTGCTCGTTGCGCGCCTCTTCTTCTTGTACCCGTCGGTTAATTTTCGAGAACCATTTTCACAGGGCTGTCGTCCAACATTCTTACGACATGCCCAGCCCATCGTAGTCGACCGATTTTTGCGATGTGTACGCTGGAAGGTTCTCCCAGCAACTGATGCAATTCATGGTTCATTCGCCTCCTCCACGCTGCGTCTTCCATCGGCACTCCACCGTAGATCGTGCGCAGCACCTTCCGTTCAAAGACACCAAGGGCGCGTTGGTCCTCCACTAGCAATGTCCATGTTTCGTGGCCATAGAGAGCCACCTGGCTAATTAATGTCTTGTAGATGGTCAACTTTGTAGCTCGGCGAACTTGTGGCAGCGGTTTTTGACTGCGGTCATTCTTCCTGGGGCAGTCTTTATATGCATGTTATTCAGCAAGAAAGTTCCACGGAATTTAAGTTCAACTCGACGCAAACTTCTGAGTTCGTTTTCAAGGAAAGTCCGAACTTGCTTGGGGAATAATTTTTGATTTTCTCAATTCGCATAAATATATTGTATTAAATGCATCGATACATGATGAACGGACTTAGATTAAGCCAGAAATGATGGATCAAAATTCTCACATATTTGTCTGATACAAGCAATTCAAATTTCGATCATAGTAGAGCCGAAAACTGATAAATCCTTTCAAATTGAGTCTTGTACCTGCAATCCTATGAATTTCTTGAAATATGCTTGGAAATATGCTTCATAGATACTTTAAAGTCAGGTTGGTTTTCGTAGTAAATTACGTACAACTGACGCTTTTATGAAGCTGATACAATTTTTATTTTTCTCATTTTTATTTCAAAGCCTTCCAACAAATTTTGGATGTACATTCATTCGCGTAAAAAAAAATAAGCAGTTGTTTATTAATTTGGGATTAAATGCATTTTGATTTTGGTCCTGCACGATAACAATATTTTTACTTTGCAATTATTGAAGCTAGATCATTAGAACTGAGAGTCACCAGTACTTATTCCTCTCATACAAACCTCCCTCATGAAAACAACCGAAGTCTTCTTATCTAATAAAGCCCGAAACCGTATGATGATGATATGAAATTACCACCTAATGTAGCAACACAACTGCCTATATCACTGGACTGTTTTAATTAAACTATTTGGTCACGGTTGTACATCCTGTATGAAGAACCAAAAACGTATTGTGGGCCCGTAAGGAGATACACTTACGCGCAACCCAAACCTACAGGTGTCTAGAGAGAATCTTCTTCCGGAAACAAGGACGCAGTAACCACACCAAAACCGAACCCTCGCTTAGTAAAAAGTCCCATTAGATGGGGAGAAGAGCCCACCTTTTATTCAGTTGACAGTCCCACTCTTCATATCAAATCGCCTCAATCGGGTGCTCTAATGGTCCCTCCCTTCATCCCAACATATGTCGTTGTATAAATAGGGAAACTGCCCCCAAATTAATCTCATTGTTCCTATATTCATCCTACGATGAATCAAACAATTGGACAGTTGAAGGATCGGTTTCGTTTTCTAATAATGTTTGCTTACGTTAAATAACTACAACAAGCATTACTAACTAATCCTGTCACGTGTATATCGTTTTATTTCAAGTAGGATGAATTGCAAAGTGATGAGATTAATATAGGTACATCTTTCCTAGATGAAAAATTCAGAATTAATATAATTTTCTTACCCTCATTTTGAAATCATCCCTTGAAGCTCGATATTAGAATATTAATTGATTTGTTACTAAGCATATGGAATACCTTTATTCATACTAAACTATCACCATCGACAGTGACATAAGATGGTCATACAATTTCAGTGCTGATATTCTGTTTCTTTGAACTTGCTTTAATAACCTACCGTAATGTTCGTGCTTCATTAATTCATTCTAATTTTTTTGTTTTTTTTTTAATTGAAATAAAATTTTAGTGGTGTCAACAGGTATGATCTATTTTTTTCGTTAATTATTGAACAATGTTTTAATTAATTTATGAACAGAAAACGTTTTGCAACTACATTGTACTACTATTATTTTAACCCCGAAACCTTGATTTATTGCTCCAAATTCCGAAGGAAACCCATTCCAACCCGTATCGCATGCCATCTTCTTCCTTGAACCATTTCCATTGCAGTCAAACGAACTACCCCAACCGCTTCCAGTTAAAGAGCCTTAATTAATTAACGCTATGAAATGTTTCCGACGCCGAAAACCCCACAACCACAAAATCTAACGACAGCGGGAGATTAGCATCACTTAGTGTCAACCGAGCTACCAACGGCCCGGTCCGAAGGGCGATGACAGCCGGCCGAAGCCAGAATGAATTTTTAATCGCTCTCAGCGGAACGACGATGGCAATCAACGATGAAACGGTATCATTAGCTTTGTTTAATGCAGCTGGATGTGCGCCGAATTTGGTCCAACTACTGGTAGGGTGTTTTGGGATTTTTTCAACACCACGAGCTGGATTATGGGTGTAAGTGACTTTATCGATTTCCTCTTTTACAATTAGGTGACTAGAAAGAGCCCAAGTAACAACGGTTTGACATTCAATGTTATTTATTAAGGTTTTATAACGACTGTTAAAATTTGTTTTGTTTGAAAACAGCGTTCAAGAGTACTGAGCATTTTTGGTTTAAAGTTCAGATTTTTGTAGTCTTAAAAACTATTTTAAGTCTAAAGATAATGTCGAAAGAGTTTGGCTTTGTGAATGATCTTCATCTAGTACTTCATTCGACTTTAAACTTGTTTTGAAATCAATCATAAATGCATTCATTCGTTTTTTTAAAAATTGATTTCACGACTAAATACACCATGAAAGGTATCGGTTTATTATAAAATCAACTCTCAAACTATTTGTTTGAAAGTTGATTTTATAATAATTTTCCCCCATGGGAACAAACAACAGGAAAAATTCTATACAGTACATTTAAACAAACAATGGATAAGCGCTTCCGATTTCAAAAGATTTCGTTTGGGGTTTCACAGTTTCACCTGAAGACTAAGAGGGTTTGTGTCCCTTAACTTAGCCTAATATACACTGATCGATTACATTTTTTATTATAACTCATAATGTATTTTAGCTGTAAGCGTTATTCAGCTAGTTATACACTTGTTTAGATACGTTCAATAAGACATTTGGTAGTATGTATCATGAAAAGCTATACAACTAATTTTATAAAGTCAGAAACTTTCGAGGGATATGGATGTTATATCGGTCTATAAGCATCAAATTGTGTTTATTCATGGATGCAACTTCGTCCCATTCGATCGATTTTTTTTTTATTAAATACAGTCTTCGTACTGTTTACTGATTTAAAGCATTGTCAGCTGTAGCTTCACCCAACATAAAATTTTAGAAAACTAAACTAAAACTGCTTTGAAACACTTAAAAGATTTTCACATATGATTTATTGGCCCTTCGATAAAGAAAACATAATAATTCACTTTACCCCCCCCAACCCCCACACCCAAACACACCCCACAAAAAACCCCCACCACACCCAAACCCCCCCCCCCCCCCCCACCCACCCCCCCCCCCCCCCCCCCCCCGCCCCCGCAACCCCCCGAAACCCCCCCCAAACCCACCCCCATCCCCCAACACGAACCCTATCGCTTCCCCCCCAGTGGACAGAGGAACAGCACAGTCGGATGCTGGATGCGCTCACCGACACTTTGGTCGGACGACAGCCGGTTATCATCGGAGGAGACTTCAACGCCTAGGCTGTGGAATGGGGCAGCAGACTGACTTACGCAGGCTCTGGCTAAGTTGGAAGTTAGACTGTGCAACGAGGACCTTGTTAGCACATTCCGTAAAGATGGCCGACAGTACATCATCGACGTCACGCTTTGTAGTCCGTCGCTTTTTAAAAACATGAACTGGAGGGTCAGTGAAGAGTACACCCCATAGCGATCATCAGGCGATCCACTATTGTATCGGTCGTCAAACCCCCACGGTGTCGTGAAGGTCGAGATCTTGCGAAAGGAAGTGGAAAACGATGGAATTCGACAAGGACGTCTTCGTTGAAGCGCTTCGAGCAGAAATTGGAACTCCGAATCTGGAAGCTGGGGAGCTAACAGAAACGCTAGAGAGGGCGTGCAATGCGTCGATGCCGAGAAAATTGGAGCCCAAGGCGTCCAGCGTATTGGTGAAACGAGACACTAAGTACCCTCCATGTTGCGTGCTTCCGAGCCAGGAGACGCTACCAGAGGTCAAAAACCGAAGCAGAGAGAGAAGAACGGAAGATTGTGTTCCGAGCAGCAAGAGCAGCTTTCAAAAGGGAGATCAAGATTAGTAAATCGATCTGCTTCTAACAGCTGTGCCGAGAAGCTGATGCCGATCCCTGGGGCAACGCTTATCGGATAGTGATGGCGAAGATCAAAGGTCCAGCGACACCGAGTGAAATGTGCCCGATTAAATTGAAGGTAATCATTGACGGTCTTTTCCCGCAGCACAACGCAACGGAGTGGCCACCTGCACCTTACAACGATGTAGAAGAAGCACGTGCCAGAGAGATTCAGATCTCAAATGAAGAGCTCCGGGCAATTGCAATAGGTCTGAAGTTGGGAAGAGCTCCCGGTCCGGATGGAATACCCAACGTTGCATTGAAAACCGCTATAATGGCGTTTCCAGACATGTTCAGAACAGCGCTGCAGAAATATCTGGATGAAGGTTACTTTCCGGACAGATGGAAGATCCAGAAGTTGGTGCTGCTGCCGAAACTGGGAAAACCGCCAGGAGATTCAGCATCGTATACACTCATATGCCTGCTGGATACCATCGGCAAGCTCCTGGAAAAGATCATCCTTAACAGGCTGACGAAGAGCACGGAGATCGAGAGCGGTCTATCTTAAAGGCAGTACGGATTCCGAAAGGAATCTCGACGCTGGACGCAATCCGAACAGTCGTTCAGAGCGCAGAAAGGGCAGCCAAACAGAAGTGACGCGGCAATCGGTACTGTGCCGTCATTGCGATTGACGTACAAAACGCTTCAATCGTCAAAGCGTTACACAGAATGCGAGTGCCTGACTATTTGCGCAGAATACTTGGGAACTATTTCCAGAACAGAATTCTGGTATACGAAACGGAGTTGGGGCGGAAGTCGGTCATGGTCACGGCAGGAGTGCCCCAAGGGTCCATCCTCGGCCCAACGCTCTGGAACGTGATGTACGATGGAGTACCAACGCTGAAGCTGTCCAAAGGTGTTGAGATTGTCGGATTTGCGGATGATGTCATCCTCACGATAACCGGTGAGACATTGGAAGAGGTAGAGATGCGAACGGCGGAAACGATCGATATCATCGAAACATGGATGACTGGAGCACAACTGGAGCTGGCCCATCATAAAACGGAGGTAGTTCTGGTCAGCAATCGAAAGGTGGTTCAGCATGTCCAAATCAGCGTAGGAGGGCATGTAATTTCGTCAAAGCGTGCATAAAAGCATCTAGGAGTGATGGTTGACGACCGTCTTAATTTTAACGCCCATCTAGATTACGTCTGTGACAAGGCGGTGAGGGTGGTCAACGCCATATCAAGAATCATGCCAAATGTCGGTGGACTTAGGAGCAGCAGGAGGCGTATTCTGGTGAGTGTGGCAAATTCTATATTGAGGTATGGAGTCCCAGCCTGGGCTACAGCATTGAAAACGCAGCGGAATAGAAGGAATCTGGACAGTGTGTGCCAACTCATGGGCATGCATGTCGCGAGCGCCCACAGAACTATCTCGACGGAGGCAGTATGCGTTATCGCCGGGATGACTCCAATTTGCATCACCCTGGCCGAGGATATCGAATGCTATCAGCGGAGAGACGTTGTTAACGTAAGGAAGACGGTCAGAACTGACTCGTTGGCTTAGTGGCAGCAAGAATGGGACAACGCCGATAGTGAAAGGTGGACCCATCGTCTCATTCTTAACGTGTCGGCGTGGGTGAACAGGAGGCATGGAGAGGTGAACTGTCACTTGACGCAGTTTCTGTCAGGTCACGGCTTTTTTCGGAAATATCTGAATCAGTGTGGTCATGCTGCGTCACCCTTCTGCCCGGACTGCGAGCACGTAGAGGAAACACCGGAGCATGTGGTTTTCGAATGCACTAGATTTGCGGCTGTTCGAAGGGAGATACCGGATGCGAGCGTGGACAACATAGCTGAGAAAATCTGTCGGGATGAAAGCATGTGGAACACTGCCGATAGAATAGTCACAAGAATTCTAACCGAGCTGCAGCAAAAGTGGAGAAGCGATCAGCGAATGAGAGAAGCAGAATAATGTCAGACGTAAGGAGAGAGAACAATGTGCTTGACGTCTGGTCGTCGGGGCGCCGATGAACCGGAAGTCATTGCCCAACCGGAATCGTCGGGCCGACACGATTCGTCATGCAATTGGAGAAGAACGAAGAAGTGTTTCGAGTATGTAGGGCCCCGGCAGTGCGAATGTCATCCCCAACCGGAACTGTGGGACAACCTGTACAACTCGGATACGAAGACTGTGCTCCCATGCGATATCCGTTGGTAGTCAGGGCATCACCAGTGCGGACGTTTCCCACACCGGAACTGGTGGACCACCTCCGGTGCCGAGGAGAATCAGGGAGAGACGAAGAGAATTGAAGAAAAGGCGACGATAGGAGAGCAATGGCATATAGGAGTGATACCGAAGTAGCAAAGCAAAGCGGAGTGAAAGCAGGAGCATAAATGCCAGCAGCGGAGCGCCAAACGCAAATGCCACCCCAAGAAGGAATGTCAACAGATAGTTCCGGGGGAATCTGTTTTTTTCTCTGGTCCGAGTCCGGTACTCTTGCCCCCGGTGGACGAATTCGATAGATAGCCTACTATCGAGCGGGAAGCTAGTTCATAAAATAGACTTACCAACTCGTTAATAAAAAAAAACACACACACACACTTCCCTTGATCACATTTGAAATCTGTGATAGGAAAATACTGTGCATTTAGTAAATTTAGCCTGCAAAACGAAATTATAACACATCACCTCTTATTTTTGTTATTTTCAATAGTTCTAAACAGTCAACGGATAATAGTTTAAAATAGTGAAGAGGAAAACCAAGGGCAAGGTGCCCCTATCGTTCCGAGCCTTGAGCCGAGAGGTTAGTGGAACCGGCTAAACGGTGAAGAAGTACCTGGGTAAGGTGGACATTGTTATGCGGAAGCGTCAGTTGAGGCCGGCCGTGTGAGAGCAGCAGCTAACAACCCAGAAGAAGGCTGAAGGTGCTGGTGCAATATATCTTTCCGGCGAAACGCGACGTCGTGGTCTCTTCCCCTCGTTCAATTGCAAGCCAAAGCAAACGTCAACAACGAAATTGCTTGTACTCATTTATGACAACAGACCTGACTCCGGCTATATCTGCCGTGAATTTACATTAAACATCCCATGAATTTATGTCAAGTATCGCATTCCATATATGTGCATTAGAAAACGCAGACAATTAAATGTTTCTTTTAAACTGTGAAGGATTGATAGTAATTTTACTTCCTTTTTCATTGAGCTTTTTTTTAATCGCCATCGAAAAGTAGTTCATTTTGTTTAAGTCATACGTTAATAAACGCAGGATCCCTCATAAATAAATTTATAATTTACCCCCAATCAAAAGGCAAAAATGAACACCCATTTTGAGAAAAATGTGATTAAAATTCACAAAAACACGTATTTCCGTAGTAATATGATCTACCTCATCAACAACCAGAATATTGGCTCCGCCCTTTGAATGCTGGGCTTGGATTTTATGAAATGGACCTCCCTGAATCCATTCGTGAACACAGATTTTTCGTAACACGTAAGATTGATGAAATAAACCGGGTTTTCATTCACAAAATTACGAATTTTTATGAAAATCAAGATTTCCCATTTTGAATGTTGGGCTTGGATTTTATGAAATAAACCTCCCTGAATCCATTCGTGTTGAAAAAAATGAGTTTTTATTCACAAAATTGCGAATTTTCATGAAAATCAAGATTTCCTATCAGTCAGTGAGTCAGTCAGTCAGTCAGTCAGTCATTTAGTTGAAATTTTCTCTATATTTTTCAACTTAAATTCACTTTGTTTTCTTTTTCCTTTTATAGTTCTCCAAAGGTGTTTGCCTCTGTAGCATCCAGCAGTAGTCCGCTAACATCGCTGGGCTCCATTTGCCAGCAAAGTTCTTTTCAGTCTGTGCGATATCTTGATGAAATCGTTCTCCATGTTCATCGGAGACGGCTCCCATATTCTCTGGGAAGAAGTCCAGATGAGAATGCAAAAAGTGCAATTTAAGTGACATATTACATCACAGTGCAGCATACGAATCAACCAGCTCTTGAACGATGTGTACATAATCCGGAGACTTTTCATTTCCCAAGAAGTGACCACAAACCTTTTGGAACGCATTTCATGTTCGTTACTCTGTCGCGTTAAGAGTTTGCTGAAAATTGTCGTCTTTAAGGAGTTTTCTAATTTGTGGGCCAACAAATACTCCTTCTTTCACCTTGGCTTCGCTCAATCTCGGAAACTTTTTCCTCAAAAAACAATATGGTTCTCCTTGAATATCCAGCTTTTTGACAAAATTGTTTATCCCTCGCACGACTGTCCCATTCGCAGAGGAAACAACAATGCTTTGTGTAGCCTCCTTGTAGCCCAGTGAGCAATGCCACTACCTTAAGGTCTGCACAGAGATTCCAATGGTGTTCCGAAAATTTGATCTTTTCCAAAAGTGTTTTTATGTTCTCATAAGTTTCCTTCATGTGAGCTGCAAATGCAACTAGCACTGAAGAATACTTATCCATTGTTAACACTGCCTTCAAGCTTTTCTTGAAGCGTCGATGAAGAGCCTCCAGTCAGTTGCGTGATACTCTAACTGTAGCTCTTCCATTAAACCTTCGATGCTGTTGCAAAAGACAAGATCACCGTCCATCGAAAAATATTTAATGTTATCTGATGTCTCTTCCTATAAGATGACACCTTAACATCTTTTTCCAGGACATTCCACTGCTTTAACCTTGAAGCTAGCAGCTGCGCTTTGGTCTTGGGTAGCTCCAAATCTCGAATCAAATCGTTCAGCTCCTCTTGGGTTATAACATGCGGTTCCTCAGACTCCGAAGGTAAAAAATCTGGATCATCCTGAAAGCTTTTCTCAGATTCGCCTGGTTCCGAATCCAACTCATCAGCACGTCCAGCAATTTTGAAGATATAGGAACTGGCATTGCTTCGGAGTGCAATTTGGCCAAAAAAAAATAATAAATATTAAAAATAATTTTAAACAAAAATTGCGACAATCCTTAAAAAAAAAAAAAAAACCACCCTCAAAACTAGGTTTAAATAGCATAGCATAGCATAGCATTTTCCGACCATACACAATCCTGGGTTGGCTGTTGTAGAGGCGATGGAAGCGCCAGAAGGGCTGCCTTGGGTATGACAGATTCTTCATCCATCGATCTCTTTGCACAACACCTGGCCAGGTCCTTATGATCAGCAAGGGATGGGAGGGAAGTGTTGATTAGATGTCTACTAAGAAGATGCTGAGAACTCATGCTACCTTCATAGACATCTGGAGTTGGAAATTGGATGGGATTGTGCGGGAGGCTTTCCTTGGCGAGAAAGCATAAAAAAAATATATATAAGTCGTTGGGAGTGACGAAGCTAAGAAAGTTAAAGCACTCCTTTGTTGTCCGCTTTTCTGGTTTGGAACACAGGCGTTATCTATTTGTATCCAGACGCCAAAGCCAAGGGTGTAGTTACTTTTCTTGCGTTAGAACTTGTCTGCGGTTGGAACATGAGCACTAACTCTTGTCCTAGCCTTTAATGGCTTATGGTTATAGCGCCATTACTCGCTCTCTGAAAAGAGAAGAAGTCTCTCTCTCTCTCTCTCTCTCTCTCTCTCTCTCTCTCTCTCTCTCTCTCTCTCTCTCTCTCATGTACACTTGTGTGTACGCACGCGGCTGATTAAACTAAAAATAAATGATCTAAAACTTTCCTTAGCGTGACAAATACCGTGAACAAATACAAGAACCAGTGTTATGTTTCTGAGGCATGTCTTGTAGAAAACTCCGTGCTCCGAATAGGTTCTCGACGGCCGGAACTCTTAAGCAGGGTTTCAGCTAATTGTAGACTAGCTGTATACATATATTTATATAGACCATAACTCGCTCTACCGCCGGAAGAGCGAGTTATGGTCATAGCGCCATATCACACTCTATGAGAAGAGAGCTACATATGATGGGAAGCAATGCATTAGTTTTCAAATTGCATACACTACCATTATTTTATTTGAAATATTTCCGCAACTGGTGAATTCTGTCGGGAAATAGCCGAATAAATAAGTAAAATTAAAAAACTCACCCTAACAATCAGCAATAAGTCGGTTAAACTACACGTCCCGAGCCTCAAACCATAATACCACCCTTTAAGTTTAAATTAACGCTTTTTGTCGCTGTGTTTTTTCATTCCCAAGCCACATTTAGTTTGCACTCATAGTTCTAACAAAACATTCTTTTTTAAGTCCAACCTCACCATTCACTGTTCTAGTTTTTCTGCTATAGTTACATTTTACCTCAACACTTAAAACCGCGTTCTTCTCAATGCCCTACCATAGTAAAACAATCAGTTATAAAACCACTTTTTCAGTTTTTAAAAAATTTATAAAATTTTTTTTTTTTAGTGGTTGGTTATTCACGCCATTAAACCTCAAAAACTCTATAAAATGCCGCATTAAGCTACGTGCTTGAGGATTCTTGCTTTCTTTTTTAACATATCTTTTCCTTATTCTCTCGAGCCATAGTGACTAACACAAAGTCTTTTGCCTCTGTCTATTCTTTTGTTTTTTGAGTGTTTGCGTGTTTTAATGCTGCCTTGCTCACTCCTATCCTAACTTAAAAATACGGCACTGCTGAATAGAGTATTTAATGAGGCGTTTCTGAAGGGCTCTGTGCAGCTGACTTTTGAAATAATGAATGAACTTTGAAGGTCTTCAGTTCCCAAACTGCTGTAAGAAGCAACATCAATATACTCAATATACTCAAAGAGGCACAGCTAAAGGGATCGTTCATAAATTACGTTATGCTTTGAGAGGGAGGTGGGGGGGATGGTTTAAAAAGTGACGATGCATACAAAATTTTTCAAAAATCCATACAAAAAAAGTGATAAAGAAAAAAAGGGGTTAAAAATCTGTATTTTTGAGCGACGTAATTAATGGACGGGTCTTGATTTTCACGAAAACTCGTAATTTTGTGAATGTAAACCCGGTTTTTACATCAACCTTACGTGTTACGAAAAATCCGTGTTCACGAATGAATTCAGGGAGGTCCATTTCATAAAATCCAAGCCCAACATTCAAAGGGTGGAGCTGAAATTCATGTTTTCAAAATAGAAAATCTTGATTTTTATGAAAATTCGTAATTTTGTGAATGAAATCCCGGTTTATTTCCTTAATCTTACGTGTTACGAAAAATCTGTGATAACGAATGGATTCAGGGAGGTTTATTTCATAAAATCCAAACCCAACATTCAAAGGGCAGAGCCAATATTCTGGTTGTTGCTTAGGTAGATCATATTACTACGGAAGTACGTGTTTTTGTGAGTTTAAATCACATTTTTCTCAAAAACTGGACGTGTTACAGCATTTCTGAGCCCATATTTGGATTCAGCGTAGCAAAATCTATAAAATCCAACCAGAAATGCCGACGAGAGCGAAAAAAGTTCCGATTTTGCCGACTAGTGTAAGCAATCGAGTAGGCAGATTATTTGAAATGGTTTGGAAAATTTAAACTTAGGATTATAAAGTTAATCAAGCAAGTCTAACAAATTAGTAACTGCTATTCAAACAATATCCCAATATGCAAGATTCGATTTTCATGTTAATCTATGGACATTCATCGCTTTTTCAAATCTAAGATGTTGATTTCTGGCTACAAAAGAGATTTTAACATACCCTAAACAAACATTTTTGGTAAGTTAATGATTTCAAGCAATGATTGTTTCTTCCCAATTGTTGCGGTGAATTTTTCTGATAGCTTTCATTAAAATAAATCTCAATGCAAAAATCCCTCGCATGGGGTTACCTAAGTTTATTGCATTCAATGGTTTTATCGAAAAATAACTGTCTCACCTTCTCTCTAAATTAAATAGTTTCTAAACAAGCTTAATTCAATTTTACCAAAATGCTGGAGCACAACAACTTTAAACAGCATTACCTTTCACTACACAGTACTCACATCCCCACACGGGGCTTTTCTCATTCGTTTTGTTCTTCTAGAAGTTATTTCACTTCCCAAACGAGGCAGCATGACACGCACCTGCTGATCCTGGAAACGGTTCCCAGCCCCGGCAGTAGGTAATTGTGGAAATGTTTCCGCAATAATTACGAACAGCGGAGGTAGGAAAGCGTTCGAAATGGGATCCATCGCAAAGCATTGGATTACAATCGACGCTCACGCCAAAGTGGCAAAAAGCGCTTCGTTGATGCGAGGCGGCCAAAACAAAAGGCACCGGAACCGGAAACGAGTAGTGAGGTGCATGTACTTTGGATTGAGAGCGATTCCGTTCCTGGGGAAAGCTTATTCCCAGCGTGTAGACAAATGTATGAAGTGGTGTTAGGCGACGACAGCTGGTGAAGGCGGTAGGTGTTTGAACAAAATTTTCCCAGACAGATAGAATTGCAATGTGATTAGTCATAATCTTGTTAGATCACCCGAAGAGTGCTGAGAAAACGACATACTTTGCATCCATGCTTTGTTTTCGCTGAATGCCTTGGAATTTTTACAAAGAGTAAGGCGTTCTTTTCTGATTATTTCATTGGTTCGGAGAAAAAGCTTGTAGATATTTGTGATTACTGAAAGCCCTGTTTATGAGTTTGTAGAATGGGATTTTATATTGCCCTTCAGGCCTTCAGCCGTTGGTACTTCAGTTAATTATACACCGGCAGGTTTGATTTATTGGTCGAATATTACGTTTCCATTATCTTCATAAATAATATGCTGACTTAGCAGGCAATAAATCGTTAAGCACACATGGAATGCTAGTTGTTTCCATTATTGGAATGAAAGCAGATTCCATATGCTATTAAATCAACTCCACTGATGGTGATTACCTAGTCATACCATGTTCCGCGACTTGCCATGTATTGACTCCACGAAAATATGTCAGTGACTTTGGCACTAATTCAATCATAGCAATGCACAACACGCCAGTGAGATCCGCATCTCCGGTACAGGCTGTTCTAAAGTACAAGTTATCACACTTGCTTGGCTTAGATAGGACACGTGGCGCCGTCGTTGGAAAATGTATTATTCATGTAGGGGAGCCCAAATCTATCTCTTCGCAAGGCTTTGAATCTCTTCTCCGTTCGGGGGTCGCTGGTTCAACACCATTTCCGAAGACAATGCCGGCACTATTTCGAGAGGGTTAATCCACGGATGAATGACAAGCGAGAAATCAGCTGGGTGCGAGTGCACACGACATCATCTATTGTCGCCTTTGGGCAGCGGTGCTGTAATGTGATTAAATTTCCAAGAAATTACAACTGATTCCTGCATGCAAGATTGATCGTTTGGCTGTAAAACACAGTGCGCCTCCATTTAGTCTCAGCTTCGCATGGAGATATGAAACGGTCCAAGCCATACAGAAAGCGCAAGTGATGTTATTTGCCACATGTGATCGGGACCACACCAACGAGAAGCGCAAACGACCGAACCGTGCAGAGTCGCCAGCCAATCATTCCACGGATGAACTCTACCAAGTACGATGAAAAACGGAAGAAGGTCTGCATCGACTTGAAACTTCAATGGGCGGATAAACAACTACTGTCGTTAACCAACAGCGCCTACTCTTCCTCGCCGATGCCGAACGCTGTTGTTGCATGTGTGGCATACCACTGAAGCTCCTGACTTGGTCACGTTGTTAATCAAAACTCGAAGACCATAAACGTGCGGGCCTGGCGATGGACAGTTCAATGGGTAATCGATTTATACGACCTGACCTAGAACCTCGTGGTTGCCGTGATTGGTTCGAGCGAGATTCATCATCTGTGATGGAGACGATTTTCCGTGGCTTTAGCGACGGGGAAATGGAATAGCTTTTGAGTTTTTTTTTTCAACCCACTGGGGTTGAGAGAATATCTGAATCATTGGAAATATTATAGCATTTGAAAATTAATCTTGGGTCACTAAGTAGATTCAATGAGGTTAAGTTATGTTCTACGTACTAAAGTTAGTTGACGTACTGAAGACAGTTATAGATTCAAGGCGGGTTCGATTGCCAACAATCGAGAAAATTTGTCGGGTTGGAAATTTCCTTGACTTCTCTGGGCATAAAGTGTACAGTAATCGGCATAAATGAACGCTTATCATGCATACACCATATATAATTACTACATTACCTTCAAAAAAAGTCAAACACCAATACGAAACAAATAATATTCACCCATATTTCACCACCCAATCGCATTTTTTTTTTTTATATATATATATATATATATATATATATATATATATATTTATGTATTTTATATATATATATATATATATATATATATATATATATATATATATATATTTATATATATATATATATATATATATATATATATATATATATATATATATATATATATATATATATATATATTTATATATATATATATATATATATATATATATATATATATATATATATATATATATATATATATATATATACAGCAATTCCATGAAAAAAAGTTATACGATCCTCAGAATTTTATAATTTCGTAGGATGTCAACTCGAAAATTTAGCCTATTTTTTTATTTCGTTATTACCGGGCCCCGAGCGTCCAAAATCGTGATCAAAATCTTCAATTTTCAAAATTTATAACCCTAACCTAACCGAGTCAGGCCTTGGTATTTTTATTTCCAACAAAATACGAATCTGAATTATCAATTTGTATGAAAAAATACAAAAACAAAATAGTTTTTCTTGAATTGACCGAGGGGCCCACCTCCATATTTTTAATAAAGAACCAACATCACCGAAATTAGCCCTTATTTCGTTTTACGGCCCCGAGCTGTCCAAAAATCGTATCCAAATCTTCAATTTTCAAAAATTTATAACTCCTAAACCGTTTAACCGACATTTAGTCATTTTTGGCCATTGTATTGGTATTTTTTTGAATTTCCAAGCAAAAATACGAAATCTTTGAATATATCAATTTTTGTATGAAAAAAATACAAAACAAATAGTTTTTCTTGAATTTGACTGCGAGGGGCCTCAACGACTCCTTGTTTTTGTATTTTTAAATGAAAGAACATTCAATTTTACATAACATATCAAAAAATTGGAGATGTTCTGCGTGTCGTTTTGGAGATACAATTTTTTAAATAATAAATCATTACTCTTCATTTTATACATCACCTGCCTGTAGAAACGATGAAGATGCATGGTAGATTACCATGCGTCTCCATCCAATCAAACCTATGACTAATGAAATCTATGAGTTACTTACAAACTTAGTATAACATTCGAATCAGTCTTTAAGGCTTTCCGTTAACCACACAGACCAATTGCTATTTTTTGACGATTACCTTTTCAAATAAATAAGGCTTTAAAATTTCAAATATTTTTGCTTAGTGTAAGTTCCAAGAAAAAAACACTTTAAAGCCGCGCGACATGATGAACATGTTAAAAAATAAGAAAAACACTTTTATACATTTATTTTTATTTATTAAGTTTTTTCATAACAATTTTATACATTTTTCTTCCGTTGAAAATGAATTTTGTTTCACAATAATATACTCTTCGTTTTGAGGCTTAAAACTATGGAATGACTGAGTCCCTGAAATTTGCTTCACACGTGTGTAACGATTTTTTAATTTTCTTTCCATTTTATTATAGTCGGATTCCGAAAAAAATTGATAGTGTATTTTCGAGTCTGGCTTAGAAATAGCCCATGAATAAAGTTCTTCGGCCGTTGTTATGTGATGATCTTGCAAACTGGCTTTCGCAGCATTTCGTTTCAATACGCCTCCCAAAGCATCACAAGGGCCCTTTCCATGACAAGTAGCGAAAAATTCCACTCGGCATCTATGCCAAAATCTTTTTGCATGTTGCACAAATTAAAAGCGGTCATTTTATTTTTGTATTGGCTTCCAGATCCATCTGAGAAGAAATAAATTTTCTCTAAACCTGATAACTTACTTTTTATGAACGCTATGCATTGAGTCAAAAAAAGACGCACTGCGACATGATTATGTTTAGTGAAATCAGCAATTGCAATAAAACTGGTAAACTTCAAATCATTTGATTCTTCATCTTTAAAATAAATAGCACAAGGGTGAATAGTACATTGAGCGTTTGCCCAATGAAAGCCTTGAACTGCATCCTGCACAACGAATGAATAATTCTCCGAAAAATCACAGATTATGATACACTCAGTAGCTTTTAAATTGTTTTTCACGTGTTTTAAATAGTTTGCCTGTCGCTCAGCTGTAAAGTTATGTGGCAATAAATTGAGTAATTTTTCTAAAAAAGTATCAATAAATTCTTGTGTGTCCATTTCAACTAAGTCCAAACTGCATCTTTCTGCTTGACGCCATTGTTTAAATTGTAATGATTCAACGTGACCGTTATTAAGAATGGTCATAAGTTCTACCGCCAAAATTTGCATTCCCGGACAATTTTCGCAACATTGCTGCCAGCAATGCTCATTTGGATTTTGACAAATTATTTTTGAAAACATATCATGGTAGGACTGAACACCATCTGGAAGTAATTGTTTACTTTGGAGTGTTTTAAAAATCAATTTAACGTTTTGGTGGTAAATGCAAACGCACACCGTATGCGTGCCACTTGTTCCTGCCAAAATGCAGTGTTTTGGACGGTTACTGGCGAACATCGAAAATCCAATCTTAATATCAGGATGAGTATTTTTAAATATGGAGTACGCCTCTTGCAAATTGCATAAAACTAACCTTCTTTGTATGTAGATCCTACCTTCTTCATTGTTGGATATCAAATAATCCCTTTTTCCCGGCACACACGACTTATATCGTCGCTATTATAAAAATTACGAACACGCATTAGCGTTTCCTCTCCTAACGAAGCTCTACTAATCCTCTTTTTAGGCACTGACATTATTCCCTCCTGTTGTTGTAATACTTTCACTTGGTTGGCCATATATTGGGAAACATCAAACTCTTGCATAATCCTATATGTAGACCAACTTTTGGGCAGTGTGGTTAAAATCCTATACCGCTCATTGCTATCTTTTGTTTCCTTAAATTTATCCTTAAGCTGTGTTAGCATTTCATTATCGTCAGACAAAAACGTGTTATTGGTGGTACCGATCGATTCATAGCTGGTTGTTTCCAATGAGCCTGTAAATAAATATAACAAATTATTGATTAAAAATTGATTGATTGGAAATCATGCAAATAATTTCTATTTTATTATTTACTTTGGTAGGAAAAGGAACAATGCCGGACGGTCCTGCAAGGGCAATTGTTTCGTGACTGGTTGCTTCGCACGATTCTAAAAGAATGTAAAAATAAAAATGTTCCAGTAACAATTGCAAGAGAAGAATTCAAATTAAAACAGAATTATATGAACTTTTATATAACATACCTGTAGTGCCTATACTGGATGGTCCTGTAATGGGTTCTTCGGTCATGGTATCAATGTGCTTATACAATTTCTTGTAGCAACTTTGACAAATGAAAGAGCTACTCTCATCAATTTTAACCTTTTTTTCCACAGCATGGTCGTACAATTTTGCGTTGATTTTTCTGGAACACGAACTCAACACCCAAACACTACAAATTGAACACTTACGTTTCATTTTACGATATTCTTTGATATAACTGTTCTGATATGATACTTTGTTTTCAACTGGTAACTTCTTACATAAATTTCCGTGTTTTATATGATGTTTATATTGTACCTACGATCAAGTGAAGTGAACTGCAGCCTAGACTACAATAGGTATTGAATTGTTTCTCGGCTATAGCGATCAGGTCTATTTGCAGACGGGAGCGAGTAGAGCGGAATTTCTAAAGCGAGAAAGCAACAGAATAACAGATAACGCAAGCGAGCGACGAGTATGAAATGAAAGAGATGTTGTTCACTCTGCTGCTTCTCCGCTTTAGAAATTCCACTCTACTCCCTCCCGTCAGCGAGTAGACCTGATCGCTACAGCCGAGAAACAATTCAATTCAATCTCACAGGTCGATAAACATTCTACATCTACAGTAGGTAGTCAATACGTATCAACGGTTCTTCTTTTAAATAATAATACCAATGCCCCTCTGTGTAACGAAAAAAAATGTTAGGTAATCAAATTGTCAATATCTACCTAAAGTCTCATTAGTCTTAGTTGCTATAATATTATATAATTATGTCAAGTAAATATTATTTATTATATAATATTTACTTGACATTCTGTGACCTACTCATAGATTTCATTAGTCATAGGTTTGATTGGATGGAGACGCATGGTAATCTACCATGCATCTTCATCGTTTCTACAGGCGGGTGATGTATAAAATGAAGAGTAATGATTTATTATTTAAAAATTGTATCTCCAAAACGACACACAGAACATCTCCAATTTTTTGATATGTTATGTAAAATTGAATGTTCTTTCATTTAAAAATACTAAAACAAGGAGTCGTTGAGGCCCCTCGCAGTCAAATTCAAGAAAAACTATTTGTTTTGTATTTTTTTCATACAAAAATTGATATATTCAAAGGTTTCGTATTTTTGCTTGGAAATTCAAAAAAAAAACCAATACAATGGCTAAAAATGACTAAAATCGGTTAAACGGTTTAGGAGTTATAAATTTTTGAAAATTGAAGATTTTGAAAAATCACGATTTTTTGGACCAGTCTAACGCAGAAAGGTCCAGTCTAATAACGAAATAAAAAAATACGGGTCTAATATTTTTCGATGTTGAACAATCCTACCGAATATTATAAAATTCTGAGAGATCGTATAACTTTTTTTCATGGAATTGCTGTATAAAGATATATATATATCTTTGGGTGCCACCCAAACCGACTTTTCAAAATTTAATAAAACAGCAGTGCTCAAAAGTTTATTCTTCTCAAAAGAAGTCCCCAAGCTAAATTTGAGCTCAATCGGACTTCGTGCGGTCAAAGTTTGACGTTTTTGACCCATTTAGGTACATGAAATTTTCAAAATCGAAATTTTTTTTTTGATGCGAAATGTCTTAAAAAATGCATGAAACGTCGAGAACTGTCGAGACTTTCTGAGACTTAGCCAATTTTTGAGATAGGGAGTGAATTCAATTTTACTTGAATGATTTGACCAATTGCTGAGATATTCATGGCAATAGTATTGAAACATATCATATCATCGTTGGCAACTGCTAGCATATTATGTGTGAAATTTCATTAGGGGTGGTGCGCTTATTTTCCACTAGTGTGGTCCTTTTTGATGAAAAATTAAAAAAAAATTTAATTTGAATAGAGTTGCCAAGAACACGAAATTATTGCGACACATTCAACAGGGCATAACTTTTTTACCATTGGGTAAAAATCAACCAAATTTTGCACACTTTCTCATTGATGTGTATTGTTTATATGCTGTCAAACTCGAAGTTGTGTTTTTCGATTCAACGAAAATGGAGGTGAACCAACGCGAGTCGAGAGAACAAATTCTTTCCAAACACCTGGAATTTCCTGACCTGTCGCACCGGCAGTTGGGAAACATGTTGAACATTCTCCATTCAACCGTCTCCAGAGTGTTGAAGCGGTTCCAAGAGCGGTTGACGTTGGACCACGGTAAAGGAGCTGGAAGAAAACCGGGACCGGGGAACAAAAAGACGGAGGGAAAGGTGAAGCGGATGATTAAAGCAAATCCCAACGTCTCAATCCGTGATTTGGCTAAAAAGATGGGCATGTCGCAGAGCTACGTCCAGAATGCAAAGAAGAGAGCTGGACTACATACATACAAGGTACAGAACTTCCCAAACCGCGATGAGCGGCAACAATCGACGGCTAAAACTCGGGCACGGAAGCTCTACGAGAAGATGCTGACAAAATATGGCTGCTTTTATATTATATTTTTATGCTTTTATATACGAAACGTATATAAAAGCCGATTTTAAGCAAATTCCGGGGTTGGAGTTTTTCACCGGCAAGAGCAAGTTCTACGGGGACGACAAATTTAAGAAGAAGAAAATGTCGAAGTTCGCCTCCGCGTATCGGAATTGGCAGGCCATCTGCTCTTGTGGACTGAGGAGTGAGTCTTTCGTGACAAAGGGCACAGTAAATGGCGAGATCTACAAGTCTGAGTGCCTCGAGAAGCGCCTTTTGCCGTTCTTGCAGCCGCACGACGAAGCTCCGCTATTTTGGCCAGATTTGGCATCATGCCACTATTCTAAAAGTGTCCTGGAGTGGTAAGAGGCCAATTCTGTCCATTTTGTTCCAAAGGACATGAATCCGCCAAACTGTCCGAGCCGCGCCCGGTGGAGCAGTACTGGACAATGATGAAGCGGGAACTTCGGAAGAGCAAGAAGACAGTCAAAAACGAGAAGGACATGTTAAGAAAATGAAAAAAAAAAAACTGAGAAACTGGTACCGGATGACACTGTAAAGACTTTGATGGAGGACATCAAGCGAAAATGCGTTCAATTTTACACTAAGGCTCCATCGATTAACTTTTCTTTTGATTTTTGAAGTTAATATATGTATAAAACTACCCTAAAATTTTGGTTTGATTCTAAACATTATAAAAAAATTGGCATGACATTTTCGGTGTCGCACAATTTCGTGTTCGCCCTATACCATCGTAAGACACTGTTAACATTTCAAATGTGATATTTAATTAGGGCGATTACCTCATTTTGCATAAGGGTGACTTTTTAAGTTAGAAATTTGAAATAAAAAATTGGCATGGAACACTTTGTTAAGATATTTTCATCAATGTTTTCTTTTGAATAGTCAAAATAGAACCAATACGATAACGTTCAAGGTAGTACAACACTAACTGCCGGGATCAAAATATGGATGAAACAAAATATTTTTTGACGTAACTAAATTATGACAATAGCTTGATATCGGGATAGGCGACAAAGAAGTGCAACACAAGTTTTTTGTACATATTTATTTAAGACATAATCAGCCTTGGGCTACTTTTTTCGAGAAATAAAAATACGTGGCTATTTGCCTACCGTGGTACGAGAGCTTCGGAAGAAAAAAGTACGTTTGTACATAAAACTCACAATAAAAAACAAAATATAATAAACTTAAAAACAGTCAAGAGCAATACAATCAATCACCTACCAAACAACACAACACACACACAAAAAAAAAACAAAACAAAACAAAACCAAAAACAAAAAAAATAAAACATAAAACATTTTTTTTTTCCTTTTTTTTCCCCCCCCCCCCTCAAACAAAACACCACCCCCCCCCAAAAAATAAATTAAAAAAAATAAAAAAAACTTTTTTTCTCCCCAACAAAAAAAAAAAAAAAAAAAAAAAAAAAAAAAAAAAAAAAAAAAAAAAAAAAAAAATAAAAAAAAAAAAAATATTATTTTTTTTATAAAAAAACAAATTTTTTATAAAAAAAAATTTTAAAAACTTTTTTTTATCTCTTTTTTTACCCCCCAAACAAAAAGGCAAACCCCTTTTTATATTTTTTGAATAAATGGCTTATCTCCAGTGAATCAAAATTCGTGAATGCATGAATGATAAAGACATTGTCATAACTTTTCAATGTTAGGACAAAAAATAATGTATCTTTATCATTGTTGCATACTCAACACAATAATGACAAATTGCATGGCAGTAGAATCAAGATATTCATGTTTCACAACATCCGATTGTTATTTAGGAAAGAGACAAAGCGTTGTTTGTATATTGCTTTGTATGCAACAAAAATAAATTCAATAATGTCACATGTTGCATCTACCAAAAAGAGACAATGTTTAGTTTTATACCTCTTTCTCTCTCAAAAATTTTGTCGAGTGATAGGGGATAGTTGGTAACGATGGAAGATGGATACCTACTGCTTTAATGAAAAACATACGATTTGCAATAAATTTCAGTTTGTTCTGTTAACATGAACTAAAGTATATCATGCATGTTGTTTTAATATCATAAAATAATTAATTTATTCCTAAAAATAATTTGATTTGCAACAGCTAGTGTTCATCTTTTCAACCATGGTCCGTTTCTAGCGACATTCCCCTATTTATTGCATACGTTACATCAAAGCTTTCCCTCCTAATAAATTTCTTAAGGTTATTTTGCTTAACGACCTATTCGGGTTAACATCCAAACCATATACGGTGTAGTTCAACCATTTGAGTTATTGTTCGTTTAAAGTAAATTTTTATTAGGGTTTGCAATCCCGACTAATGCTGTTCTTCCAATATTCGAGCGATCAGTAATTTCCGTTCCTTGTAGCATTTCCTCAGTGCATTTTTTGCGTTGTGTTGTTTAAAAAAAATAAAAAATGGATTCTACATCTGTTAAAGAGGACAAAGAAAATGTGTCCGAAAAAGTTCGGAACATATTTCGTTCCGAGAACGGGGATCTTAGTTGTAGCCTGGGTCTTAATTGCAAGTTCAGTCCGAAAACGTTTGTGTTGACAAATTGTTTGCGCCACATCAAGAACTCTCACCCGGAGAGTTACAATGTGTTTCCGGTGGGTATGGGTTACTTTTGAATATATTATCTAAAATATTTCCAAGGTATCATGAGACGCGTCAAATCACATAAGGATTCGATTACAAGATGAATGGTAGTCATACAGAGTGCTCAGGAGAACGCTGGCCACATCCGGGCATGCTGCGGGTACCTATGAAGATGTGGTCAGTTTTTGATCTGAATCAAAACATTCCATGCGACATCTCTAATTACATTTAAATTCGATAATAAGTGCAATAGTGGTGAAATTAAATGCCCAAAACCTTATTGGCCACATCTGCGCATGTTCCGGGTACACTCGGAGAAGTGGCCAGTATTTTATTTGTACCAAAACATACCATGCGACACCTTAAATAACATTAAAATGTGAAAATAAATGCAATAGTGCTGGCATTAATTGCCCAAAACCTTATTGGCATGTTCTAGGTACATCCGGCGAAAAGCCTTCTTTTTTTACTTGGACCAGAACATATCATGCGACACCTCAAATCACATACTAAATGCAAAATAAGAGCAATAGTGGTAGAATCAAGTGTCAAGAACTACATTGGCCACAACTGGACACGATCTGGGTTAGTGATGGTAAATGTACTGTATTTTGGCATTTCTCTTCAGCTCAAAACCTAGAATCTACAATTGTATCTGTAGATAATTCAACAATAGAAAGTTTTTATATGCATTCAACCACGTTTATTGAATCTTCTGGAAAGTCAAAAGATATTATGTGATAATCTGGGATAATATTGGTCATTCTAAGTTTGCCTTGCAGATAAAAAGAATGCAGTTACAATTGGTTCAGCCAAATCGGAACCAAGAGCCTATCTAGAATCATCAGTTTTTTTTCGATATATTAAATCAGAAGTTTTCAACTTCAAGATGCATTCTTGAAGTTTATAACCAACAACCAATTTGAGTGATTCATCTCCATAATGTACCAAAAAAATATTCTGTGAGGATTGACTATCCAATAATGTCGGTTGACCTAAACGAAGATCCACTGAACATGGTTGAATACATATCGTATATTTGTATAGCCTAAAAAGCTACAGTTAATACTTCAGCTCCTAATTTTTGAGCTCCTGAACTGTATGGCTGATAAAGAACATCCCAGATCATCTCGTAATGTCTGCTGACCTTCTAGAAGACTCAAAAAAACATGGTTGAATACGTATCATAACTTTGTGTAGCCGAAAAAGGTACAGTTACAATTAAAGATCCTATGTTCAGTACTCCAGGACAGGTTGGATGACTAAGAATATCCCAGATTATCTCATAATGTTGGTGGCCCTTTCATAAGATCCAATGAACATAGTTGAACACATATCATAAACATATCTGAAAAAGCTACAGTTTCAATGGTAGATCCTAATCTATGATCTAATGAACAGCCTGGTATGCCCCAGAACATCCCAGATTTCATCATAATGTTGGTGGACCTTCCAGAAGATCCATTGAATATGGTTGCATACATATCGTAAATTTGAATAGCCGTGAAACTACAGTTACAACTGTTGATCCCAAGATCTGAGCTCCAGGACTGTTTGGATGACCTAGAACATCCCAGATTATCTCATTATGTCTGTTGACCTTCCAGAAGGCTCAATAAAAATGGTTGAATACATATCGTACATTAGTATAGCTGATAAAGCAACCGTTACAGTTGTAGATCCTAAGTTCCGAACTCCCGGACAGCTTGATTGACCTAGAACATCCCAAATTATCTCATAGTATCGGTTGACCTTTCAAAAGATGCAATCAACTTTATTGATTACATATCGCTAATTTTGATAGTTGAAAAGTTACAGTTGCAACTGTAGATCCTAAGTTATGAACTCAAAAACAGTTTGGATTACCTAGAACATCCCAGTTTATCTCAAAATGTCTGTTGACCATCCAAAAGATTCAGTGAACAAGGTTGAATGCATATCGTAACTTTGTATAGCCAAAAAAAACTATAGTTACAACTGTAGATTCTAAGTTCTGTATTCCAGGACAGTTTGGACAACCTAGAACATCCCAGATTATCTCAATATATCTGTTGATCTTCCATAAGGCTAAATAAACATGGTAGAATAGATATCGTAACTTTGTGTAATCGGAAATAACTATAGTTACAACTGTAGATCCTCTGTACTGAACTTCTTTATGTTCAGGATGTTCTGGGTTGAAAACCAGGTGATAGACGCACATATTTTTTATTTTGCACTGATAAAATAGTCAATTTGCAACAAGTTTGCAGAAGATAGTGTTCGCTTTTGTTCTGTGTGTGATTTCATACGGGCATTTTTCTTCTGGTGGAAGTCTATCCACAACAAATTTTATAATTATTCAGATCAGTAATTTGTTCGACAGCAACAACTGATTGTCGCTATTTTTCATGTTGCTGATAAAGCATTGTTGCTATCGATAGTTTGTTGCAATAATGACAAAACGTTATTTTGTCGCTGTTACAGGAAAACAAGATCGTTGCAACATGTGTGTGAATCACAACATTTTCTTACAGCAACTTGTCTCTTTCCCATCATCGATGCCACATTTTGTTGTTTTCTTCGTGTTTTGTTGCAATAAATTCAAGCTACAACATATCATTGTTGCATAGTGAGAAAATAACGGGTGTATCACTCGTCAAGGTTGTCTTATATTTTTCGGTACACAAAGAGAATATTTGACACACTGATATAACACCACCACACAAAAAAAAAAAAATAAAAAAAAAAAAACCCAATAATTATATACATACCCCCCATTCATATAAAAAAAAAAAAAAAAAAAAAAAAAAAAAAAAAAAAAAAAAAAAATTAAAAAAAAAAAAAAAAAAAAAAAAAAAAAAAAATTAAAAAATAATTTATATTTATAAAAAAAAAATGGTTGGAAAAAAAAAACCACACCCCAAACCGCCCCAACCAAAAAAAAAAAAAAAAAAAAAAAAAAATAAAATGAATAGAAAGGACGGGATCTTAAATCCCACCCCCCCCCCCCGCTATTGTTAAATTGACAACATTTCCCAGGCTACGCCAACCATCGTCTCCATGTTTCAGCTGGCAGTCTTTTGTGATCATATCCCGAGCAGGAGAAAATAACATATGATGCCTAATTTCGATCTTGATAACTGACCTTGGTATTAAAGAGCTCAGATTAAGAAGTAAAATACCTAAGCAAAATACCTAAGCATTGCAAGCATAATATCTCTCGAATAACAAAACTTGTTATTTTGGATACCTGGGAATACCTGAGAGGTACTATTTTGGTATTGTCTTACCTCAATTTGATATTCGCACAACATTGTGGGAACAATTTTATGGTATTATCCTCAGGTATTGTACCTCTCAATCTGGGCTAATAAATACCAAGGCCAGTTATCAAGTTATTCGTTCCTGCTCGCGATAACTCGTAGAGGCGTGAGGTAGGAACTTGTGAGGACCGTAGGTCGGTCACACCTTCCTTCCTGGTTGTCAACTCATCATTTGAAGTCCACATACATTATTTGATTTTCAGATACCTTCTAAATCCATAATCGAATTAACGACGTTTCAACACATGAGCTACACTCATTTGTACAAGGCAGTAAGGATACTTAAAATTTGAGCTATGCTCTAGAGTTTCTAGAATCCTTGTTGGAAACTGATATTACGCAGTCGAATTGTAAGAAAAAGAATATAAAAATACCAAAAGACGTAATCAAAGTTTGACCGAAGTAAATGACAATGCAGAGCGAGATATTGCATTAAAATAACCATATAATTCCAAATTGTCATCGGATGAAAATCAAAAGCAGTACCTTTTACAATTACTTGAAGAACATTGAACACTGTATAAAAGTCCTAAAATATCGATGTAATTTAGGAAATATATGCGCTGTAATGTACCAAAAACTAGCAACATGAAATATGTTAATTTCAAAATTCCTCTCCTCTTCCTTTCGTTGCTAGCTATTTGCTACTAAGCCAATGGAAAATTTAACAGTGCTCCATCGTAAAGGCCCCGAGGCTACAGTTCTTAGGCTTCTCATTTCACGTTTTTCGAGTACAATAGTCGGTAAGTATCGGACCGATAACTCTAAATTTTTAAATCTGAGCTTGCACAGATGGTGCAAACAAGAAATGGGAAGCTCACTGATGCTCGATAAACGGATTTTGTATGAGACGAGGACACCGAACTGTTTCACCTTAGTGAAGTGTCGCATTCCGGATGAAAATTGCGCAAAACTATTCAAAAGGAGCTAAAGGGTGATACGGTCAAAATTTGGTCAAGGGAAAACGCGTGTAAATCGGTGAAATCGTTTATTTAAAAAATCAAATTAAATTTCTTTTTCAAGTTCAATTAGTATAAAATTCAGGAAAAATATTCAGTATGGCTTCCGCTTTTCCAAATCCGAATTGCTGGGCCTTACGCTTGACCCCTGCCATCAGATTTTGTACAGCCACCTTGTCCACCTTCTTCGCCGCAGAAAGCCAGTTTGCCTTGAACTGCTGCTCGTCCTTAGCAGTTTTTTTGGTCTTCTTTAGGTTCCGCTTGACAATAGCCCAGTATTTCTCAATTGGGCGGAGCTCTGGCGTGTTGGGAGGGTTCTTGTCCTTGGGAACCACCTGCACGTTGTTGGCGGCGTACCACTCCATGGCCTTTTTACCGTAATGGCAAGATGCCAAATCCGGCCAAAACAGTACGGAACAACCGTGTTTCTTCAGGAAAGGCAGCAGACGTTTATTCAAACACTCTTTCACGTAAATTTCTTGGTTGACAGTCCCGGAAGCTATGAAAATGCTGCTTTTCAAGCCACAGGTACAGATGGCTTGCTAAACCAGATATTTCTTTGCGAACTTTGACAGTTTCGTGTGCTTGAAAATATCTGCTACCTTTCCCCTTCCTTTTGCCGTATAAAACTCCTGTCCCGGAAGCTGCTTGTAGTCGGCTTTGAGGTTTCGTCGTCCATTACCACGCAGTCAAACTTCGTCAGTATCATCGTGTACAGCCTCCGGGATCGCGCTTTGGCCGTCGTATTTTGTTTATCATCGCGATTTGGAGTCACTACCTTCTTGTAAGTCGATAGTCCGGCTCGTTTTTTGGCTCGATGCACGGTTGTAGACGATACACCCAGCTTATTTGCGGCATCTCGGAGAGATAGGTTAGGGTTTCGCTTGAAACTACCGGCAACTCTCTTTGTCGTCTCAGCGGCTTCCGGTTTTCGATTTCCCCCCGATCCAGACTTCCTGGCTGTCGACAAACGTTCCCCAAACACTTTAATTACATTTGTAACGGTTGATTTGGCAACTTTTAGCGATTTTGCCAACTTTGCGTGCGAGTAGCTCGGATTTTCGCGATGCGCGAGCAAAATTTTGATACGCTGCTCTTCTTGCTTGGACGGCATTTTGACAACTGAAGAGTGAATTCCAAAATCAAAATAGGAGCAACATTCTACACACACACACCTTCAAAATGAGGGGTGTTCAGGTTTTTTAAATGCAAAATTGAAAGAAATACGTCAAGTTGATATTGACCAAATTTTGACCGTATCGCCCTTTACATTTGTAATACCTGCTATTGCAGACTTTATCGCTTTATGAAGAAAGAAAACGAGCCAGCAACTCCAAGTGCAGTTAATCTAGAATGTGGAAATCAAGAACTCACCGTTTCTGAACCATCGAAACTTGATGATCTCGCCGTTGCCGGACCATCAGCCACCACTAATTTCGCCGTGGCCGGACCATCTAGAGTGAACAACTTCGCCACACCAGCAAATATCAATAATGGTGGTTTCGAAATAATCGATCCCAATGCCGCTGGATCATCGGAAATTGACGCTGTTCCAAGTGTTGGTAAGTAGAATAATCTCTTCTTTTTGTTTATTCAGACGTCATGATTTGCTACGTTATACAAGTTGTACTCGATGATTCAGAAAATTGAAAAAAAATATCAGTTCCGTATAATCTTACCTGATCCGACCTGGTAGCTCAATTTGTAGAGCAGTTGCCTATCATACAAGAAAATAGATACTTCAAATAATCGAATACAATCTGTATTACATTATATAAATAAAAATGTTCCTAACTAATTGTGATATTTTTCCATCTTTTTTTCAGAATCTTTGTTTTAAAATTACATTATCGTGAAACGGTTTTCGTTTTCAGATGAAGAAAAGTGCGTTAAATTGTAAGAATTTTGCTATGTAATATTTTTTTGTGGAATTATGAAAAATAAAAATAATTAAATAATCAAATTAAATGCTGAGTTTCAATTGAAGGTAATCTGAGAAAACCCTTGCTTGACGTCCAAAGCTTTGAGGTTTGAGCTCCAATTCCTCCTGTGGCCAATTCCGACCTCCCAAGATTTTCTCAGACAGCGCTGGTTGCCAATTTTTTAAATAATAACAATGGAAAGCTTTCATTACACAAAGAATTTCAACGTAGATTGCATTGGTCGGAGAAATTGTGTTTTTTGGACTTCAAAATTGATTTTTAAACTTGACTTAATTTGAGAAAAAATGTTCTACACGCTAAAAAAGTTTGTATTCTAGTTTCAGTTCGGTTCACTCAAAATGACCCTAATGTGGAATAATTCATAATATGAGTTAAGTTTACTCGGTCGTGGTTTACGCTACTACTCAAATTCGGCATGAGTGCCTCTGCAATCCTTATAAGCAATCATGCTGAATTTGGACGCTAACGAACCATTGTGGTTCCAGTTATAGCGTAAACCATGGCTGAGTAAACCCTAGCAATGTTGGTCTCTGCTTTTAAACAATTTGAGGCTGATTTATAGTTCTTACATTGAATGGGGTCAGAATTGGACCAGCCTCCTCTACTGTTGATGGGTACATTACTTCACAAATAAAACTAGATTTGTAAACAAAGTTATCATGAATTTATTAGAAATAAGTTTGATAACTTCAATGAAATGATTCCCGCAGTTATTTTAAAATAATGTAGAATAACGTTCATTCCATGTGTGTATGGGCAAAAAACTTGAAATTTTAAAAAAAATGTAACAAAAAAACAGCTCAATGAACATTTCTAATTTTTTGATATGTTATGTAGAAACGTTTAAATTTTTATTAAAAATATATAAAAATAAATAGCCATTGTGGTCCAACATTTCAAAAATCATACAAAAAAACAAATTAATTGACCATTTTAGCAAATTTAAGTACATTAACTATTTTAACCAATATTTTAATTAAAAACAAAAAGTAATAATCTTTCTATTTATGAAAAAATATTGCAAATCGATTCAGTGGTTCAGAAGTTATGAATTTTTAAAAATAAAAAATTTCGAAAAATGTCGATTTTTCTGGTAACTCTATATCGAACATGGTCACCCTAATAAAAAAAATAAAAAAATACGGGTCTAATTATTTTCGATAAAAAACATATCTAGCGATTTTGAGCAAAATCGGACAACTTTTTTTTTTAACTCTATTCTTTTCCCGTGGAATCGCTGTATATATATATATTTTTTTTCTGACTTTTGTTTTGTCCGAAAAATGTTACCAGCTTTTAGGTCATAATTTCAGTTAGTTTTAGAATAATGAAAATTTGACAGGGGGTGCAAAAATTTATAGTTTATAATATTATTTGGATTCCATCCAGAATGTGC
Organism: Aedes koreicus; assembly: GCA_024533555.2. Taxonomy (NCBI): domain Eukaryota; kingdom Metazoa; phylum Arthropoda; class Insecta; order Diptera; family Culicidae; genus Aedes; species Aedes koreicus. The sequence goes on along the minus strand of JAHHFK020005623.1, from coordinate 12,879 downwards.
CGGAAATCCCAAAAATCATACCCGATCATCATTGATTTGGATGAAACTTGGCACATGAGTTCGGTACGTTGGAAAAAAAAATTCCACTGGTGTTAAGATAATTTGGGTTCAAGAGTAACTTTTGAGATGGGCGTATGTGTTTTTTCCAACATTTTACTTGAAAAATCGTAGTTCAAAAACCATTACATTTAGAGAAAAACTTTATATAAGGGAATTGTAGGGAACTAAAAAACCTTTCTTAAAAAAATATACACAGAAAAAAAAATTTTTTTTTCATCAAGAAAAATCAAAAATAATTACTAAAAATAAAATATCTAAAAAAACATATTTTTAATATTTTTTTTAATTTGTTGTATGGAAATTTGAGGAAAAAAGACACGTTTTAAAAAAAACTCTAGGATGGACGCTCTTATAATAAAAAAGTTTTTCAAATAGCGAACTTTGGTGTATATTTCAAATTTTGGTTATTCATTCTTATAAATAAATTTTGATGTTACAATATGGTTTTGGAGATCATTACAAACAATAATGATAATAATGATAAACCACGTAAACGCAACCGTTTTCAAGATATTTCTGATTTTCTTTCAATAAAATTTCAAAACCTCAAAAAATACGCCCTTTTCATAAATTACTCGTGATATTAAAACAACAATAGCTAACGATTGTTTCTCTTGTGTTTTTAGCCTTTTTAAAACACATGTATGTGCCTCTTACTTACTCTTAACAGCTCGTCGATTGAAAAAGCTTCACTTAAAGTTATAAGACAAAAATAATGAATTATGGTTGGATTTATATTTATATATACCATTTATTAGTCTCGGTCATTGATAATATTACATAAACATTATATAAACTATTGATTGCTTTTATATATATTATGAATCCTGCCTTCTTCGTCATTCGAAAACAGTTTTACAAAAACTTCGTTTTCTGAAATTGGAACGAATGAGTGGTACTTTTGTGTACCTGCAATCGTTTTAGTCTGTCGGTAAATTTCATTCCATTCTGCTACCCCCTGTTCATACTCTTCATGTGATACATAACAAAACGACATTACTCCAATAACTAATTTGAATCATTACTCCAATAACTAATTTGAACAGCATCTTGAAAAACAAATGAATAATTTTCAGAAAAATCACAAATTATTATTACTGCGCCGTCTTTAAGACAACTTTTATAATCTCTCAAGAAACTAGACTGCTGAGATTTGACAAAATCGTGGGATACTAATTGTTCCAACTTTTCACAAAAATAAGCAATAAATTCATCAATTGGTTTAACAAGTGTCTCTAAACTACATCTATCAGTTGAAATCCATTGCTCAAAAGATATTTCAACTAAACCACGTTTTTCTAATTTGTCTGTTAAACTACTCTCAAAATCTGAAAAGCCTGGACATCGTTCGCATTCACGGAGGTAACATTTTTTAGTTCTAGTTGATGAGCTACATAATATTTCTTCAAAACACAATTTATAATCATTCTCGAATGAATATTTTCTAAGACCATGAAGCATCAAGTTAATGTTCTCATGAATGGTGCAAACACAAATGTTATGAGAACCTGTGCTGCCAAGTAATTTGCAATGCTTTGGTCTTAGTGCTGCAAAAGAGCTAAACCCAACAGCATTTTGATGCATCTCTTGAAATTTAATGAAAGCTTCTCTTAATGAACAAACTAAAAGGCGCTTTTGAATATGAACCCTCTTACCTTCACTCCTCACTGAAACGTAGTCGTTCATACCAGGGGTTGCTCGTGTAATCTCATCACTGTCGTAAAATTGCAAAATTTGGTTTTTTATTTCCGGGTTCAGACCGTGTCCCAGCTTTTCGTTAGGGGCAGCTAAAACACCTTCGTGCTTTGCAAGGAATTTAGCTTGTGATACGATGTACTTGTTTGTTATTCCAAATTCTGCCATTACTCTTTGATTTGTCCAAGATTGTGGTAAAACCGAAAGTATCCTTACTTGATCGTCCCTCGAAGTTTCTGGATCAGCATACCGGTCCTTTAGCTGCGCGATTATTTCGTCATATTCGGCTGCTTTCACTTTCAATTGTTCCAGGTCATCCTCCTCCGCTTGATCCCCAAATATGTGTGTCCGAATGCCGTTTGAAACATCTTTGAACTTTTTGCGGGCATAATTTACGTTCAGGAACTTTTTAGCCGATATTGGCGAAACGTTGATTCCAGCTACGCCCTTGTTAAATAGCTCAATATTATGGCGCCTTGAATAATCTTGCACACTGCTATCAGATGGCACTGACTTAATGATATTGCCGATGGCGTTTCCTCGAGACCATACAAGTCTACTTGCCGTGATGTAGATGGTTGTGGATCCATAATGTTAGTAATTGATGGTTTCTCACTAGGCTCCGAAATTGCAGCATGGGATTGTTCCGTTCTATTTAAATGCAAACGACAATTATCACAAATCATCAAAGAAGTGTCCAAATGTGTTTTGCCCATAAACTTGAGTTTTTTGACATTTTGTTCGGTTAATTTACGAAGGTTTTTGAGCACCGTTTAGTGGGAAACGGCATACAACACTTCTTCATGTTAAACTCCATTTTCAGTTCACTCAGATAGATTTTACTGATGAATGCGACTATGTATGAGCATATATATTGGCTGTGGTACCTTTGGAAATGCAGGTATAAAACATCTCTGGTAGTTTACAGGCAGCGTACATTAGCTGTTTTTTTTTATGAGAAGATATACCTGACATACGTTATAGCTGCTATTTGTCTACCTACCTTAAACAATATGTGTTACTTTCATCGCTACATCACCGAACTGTTCGGAGTGTAGTTTTCACACACTACACCCGACCTCTAACATCGTTGGAGCTTGGCAAAATAGTCAGCAGTTCGATTAATATGCTTCTTCTATATGACCCTCCGCATAATTTCATCATCTGTCCATTTCACACTTGTCGCCCCTGCGACATCTATCTCGCTGTTACTTTCATCGCTTTAGCAAATTCGCTCCCTTCATTCTCTGAGCGGCCCGACCGATACAGCCATAAAACAATTATAAATATATTGATTGCAATATTAAAACAATAGTGCTATTTATCTTGTTCTTTTCAAATGAGTCTTCTTATCATCCTGATATCAAAAGAAAAGAGGACATTAGAGTAATGTGAACGTTATAATATGAAGATCTTGGAAAATTTATCATTTCTGGTGGAAATCTCGATTAACTTAAGAAAAGAGCGAATTTTCTTATGTTTTTTCATTCTATTGAAATAAAATCCGAAAAATCTCGAAAACGGTTGCGTTCAGGTGATTTATCATTAATATCATTATTGTTTTTAATGATCTCCAAAATCATATTGTATAATTAATTTTCATTTATAATAATGAATAACCAAAATTTGAAATATGCACCAAAGTTCGCTCTTCGGAAAACTTTTTTATTATAAGAGCGTCCATCCTAGAGTTTTTTTCAAAACGTGTCTTTTTTTCTCAAATTTCCACAAAACAAATTTGAAAAATATTAAAAATATGTTTTTTTTTATATTTGATTTTTAGTATTTATTTTCGATTTTTCTTTATGAAAAAAAATTTTTTTTTTCAGTGTACATTTTTTTTACAAAGCCTTTTTAGTTCTCTACAACTCCCCCATATAAAGTTTTTCTCTAAATGTAATGGTTTTTGAACTACGATTTTTCAAGTAAAATGTTGGAAAAAAAAACGTACACCCATCTCAAAAGTTACTCTTGAATCCAAATAATCTTAACACCAGTGGATTTTTTTTTTTTTCAACATACCGAAGACGTGTACCAAGTTTCATCAAAATCGAAGATAGTTGAGTTTGGTGACCGACCGATTTGGCGTGGAATCAGTCCTAAACATATTGGAATTTACGATTCCTTCTGTTATACGATGTCTGGTTTTCTGAGTACTCAATTTGGCCACCCATCTGAGCATTCAATTTGGCCACCCATCTGATGAATTAGTGGGCAAAAAGAAAACTTTTTCGGAAAATTCGACACGTATCAAAAACAAAAACACCGAACAAAAGAGATGAAACTTTTAAAAAATGTATCTAAATAGGCACCACTCAAGTCTGCAAAATCTCAGCCACTGTACATATTTTTAATCCAACGTCGTTAATGGCCAAGGATGATTGGTCGACGATGGAAATTTACGGCTTTCAAGTTTATGAATGTAGCTGCCAACCGAGAGCCACATCAAACGATCCTGCCCCCTCCGGAAGCACCGGCGGCACAAGACCGATGATCCAAAAAAAAAAAAAAAAAAAATGTGTTTATCTTTGCGCTTGCCTTAGGTCTTTGTTCAACCGCGCAGTTTGTTTTGGACGCAGACAGCGACCAGTACCGAACCGGAAGGAGGCAATATTTTCCTTAAACATGCTTTTCCCATCCCTCTGATGGCATGTGGTTTCGCTTTTTCCGATCCTAAATATTGCATTGCTCCAATATGGCAGACAGCCAAGCGGTCAGAATCGGAGTACGTTAGACGATGTTATGAGGGCGGAAATATGGATACTCGCGTGGTTTGATAGCGTAAAAGCTTATAAAAGCTTGTAATCAGAATTTCCTTTTCGCCGAAAAGCGAAGATAAATGATCGTTGGCGATTTCGTGGCCCATCTGTCCTTTTTTTTACTGCCGCGTTATCTGCTGATTCACAGGAAAGGCCGATACTGAGGTGCAAATTGACCATGAATTTTAAATTTTTACACTGATTCTGATTTGTGTTGGTTTAAACTGCGATAAATTTCAAGAGGTTATCCGTTAATCGAAATTTAACGCATCGTTATATCATGAATAAATTATTTCCAAACATCTTTGACGGAAATGTTTCAACTCATGCCGAAATTTCACTCTTCAAGCTGAGCTATCCCAATCCATTGAGCGCATCACAGTCTTACGAAAAATATATTTAGCTTCGAAAATCTTCCGCGAGCGTAACCGTTTTAGCCTCTACTAACGGACACACTTCCTGTATTCGAAGTTGGATTACGAACGACACTGCGACTTGGCGGTAAATGCCATCATAATCCAACGAGCTATGATTCCAAACTGAATGGATGGACCAAGTGATTTTCGTTCGGAAGGCAAAAACGCGCGCATTTATCTGTCGACACTCAGTAGGCAGTGGAACTCGTGGGTTACGCTAGTCGTACGTTTTAGGTGTTCATCCACGATGTTGGCCAGTGATGGCGAGTGACGTATTGTTTACACATGCACGGAGCAGCTGTTTGCCGCCTACTCGTCGAAAGAACAACCACTTGAGTCCATCTCACCCACCCACCTCCTTCCGGTCTGGTCTCTCGGTGTGTGCGTTCTCGAGTTGTCGAGAGCAAAGCGATGATGATGGCATTCAGAATATCTCGATGCGTGGCACGATTTCCTATCGAATTGTATTCAAGAGTGAATGGGAACTATTCGGTGATAACAAACATACGGATGCTTTCAGTTGGGATTACGGGAACCGTTGTTTACTTGGTTATTCTCGCTATGAGTTTTTATCGCCGTAACATTTTAAGTAGTGCTTTTGTGCAATCTCTTAGTTGAGAGAAAAAAAGACGATTAAGAGTATCGATCAAAGCAGATAGAAACTCTTGATATTGTTGTTAAGAACTGTTACTGAAATCAACAACAGCACTAATGAACGCTAGAGACAGGTACAGTGAAACCACCGCTTACTTACTAACTCGGATGTATCTGCGGATACCTTTGATGACTATTCGATCAGAAATCGAAAACGCGATGAAATTGGGGAGAAAATGATCGAAACTTCATTTGGTTTAATAAAACGGATTTACTCCACTTTGTCTGATATCTCGACAAATAATAGGATCGCTGTGTAATTGTTTAAATTTTTTCAACTGAAATATTAATATCGGGGAGAAAAAAAAAATAAAAAAAAAGCCAAAAAAAAAAAAAAACACACGAATTTAAAGGCTTTTTTCTTGTATTTTCTTCTCTTGTCTTGCTGGCTACTGATACGGATGGGAAACGTATTGTATCGATAGTACAGTTATGTGAGAACAAACTAAAGAGTGAGTTATGTCAGTGACATACAGTATGTAAAAAATTATAGACAGCCCCGACTATTTCAGCATTTTGCAAGGAAAAACGGGCTTTCTCAATCATAACATATTTTTTTTCACACTATCTATTATCCTATCAGAGTAAAACATAAATGCACCATTTGATAGTACAGGGTGCGGCAGAAAATAATGCGAAAATTTGTTCTATTTCTTTCAAATCCCATTTTCAACTAATTCAAGCAAAAATATCAACATTTTCGAGTGCAGTTATCTTTATAAAGTCCTTTTAAACATATTTATTCAATGTGTCCTCCCTTTTTATTAATAACATCCTCAAGCCGACACCGGAAGCCAGAGCATGCCTTTCGGACGTAGTCCTCCGACATTAACTGCCATGTGCGTGTTATGGTTGACTTCAGGGTTTTCACACTAGGGTGTGATGTTTTGCAGGCTTGTGCTTCAACGTATGCCCAAATCGAATAATCCAACAGATTAAGATCTGGACTGCTAGGGGGCCCCAAATCCTTCGGCCAAAACTTCATGTTATCGTTCAACCATTGTTGGGTTCGATTGGACTCGTGAAACGGCGCTCCATCCTGCTGTAGGACAACGTTTTGATCCTTGGAGAAGTTGGCCTTCACCCAGGGAAGCACTTGATCCTTTAAAATACCGATATACACTTCGGTATTGATTTTAACTCCAGAATCAATGAAAACAGGCGGCATTATCAAACCGTTGGACGCCACCAAGCCAAACATCATGACACCAGCCGGATGTTTGGTTTGAAATTTGAATTTCACTTTTTCCGGAACGTTCTCCATTTTCTGCGGTGAAATAAACCGGTCCGTGCGGCTGTTGGCCACAGCATCGATGCTGAAAAGCTTTCCGTCGGAGAACCGGATTATCATTTTTTCCTTCTTCATCAAGGTAAGTAATCTCTTGGATCGAGTCACTCGTAGTTCCTTGACCCGGTCCGTAATCAAGTGGCGCTTCACTCTGGCTCTGGGAGATGCATGCAGGTCTTCTTTGAGGATTCTCCGCATGGATTTCTCCGAAATATTGGCTTCCTTTGCAAGTTTTCTTATGGAACGCACCGTGCAATTTTTGAACGGACCAATTTGATCACGTTGGGCGTGCGTGCAAAGCGCGGACATCCGCTTCCCGGCTTCCACTGCTTAGGACCATCATGTAGGGACTTTTTTATGCGGTAAACTGTTGCCAAATGGCACCCTACCACCTTGGCAATTTCTTTCGGCTTCTTCTGGGCGAGCTACAAACTGGTGATCACTTCTTTCGCGAACCTTTTGTCGAATTTGCAATAAAACAAATAGAATGTTTGGATGCAGCACTTGAAAGTAAACATAAACAAATACACTTTCAACAGAAATTAGTCACTAGCTACACGAATTAACCCAATACTCAAGTTTGAACATATTCGCATTATTTTCTGCCGCACCCTGTATGTATCACTAAAAGTTACATAACTCATTAAGTTATTAAGTCAGAAACTTTCGAGGGATACGGATGTAATGTCGATCTATAAGCACCAAATTGGGTCTATTCAAGGATGCAACTTTGTCCCATTCGATAGATTTGTTATTAAATGTAGTCTTCGTACGGATTTGTTCTCTGATATTATGATATAAGACGTTGTCAGCTGTAGTCGCTCACACTATAATAAAACTGCTTAGAAACACTTAATTGATTCTCCCATATGATTTATCGGCCATTCGATAATGGAAACATTACAATTCACTCAACACAGATTTGGTTCCTTTGGTATTTGTTTAGATGAGTCATTTGAAAAACATAAAACCGAAACTCGTACATTTTTATTGCAAATTTTAACAATAGTAACATTTTTACTACGCATTTCATACAACAGGCCACACAGAAAAAAAATCTGAATATTCATTGTGATGTAAATATCAGAGCGTGTAAAATTGTATTCCCTTCCAGATGAAGCAGCAACTTGCATGAAATAGTTGTAATAAAGACGCGCTTTTGTATACAACATTATCCGCAATGAATGGAATGTCCCAGAACTTTACACGATTTAGAATGTTAATTTGTAAGTTTTGAGACGCTCCATTTATGTGCATGATATTGAACAGAAATTCACACTACTTTTTCGAGCTGTGCATAGTTGGGAACATAGATAAACACATGACTCTAACATTTGGCTACGGTTTTCTGGTTAAATCATTATTAATTTACCGATGTGAACAATTTGTTTATAACAATTAGTTTCTGTACATCTTGGCTGCATTACTTGGTTTAAAAAAAAAAAAAAAAAAATAAAAACACAAAAACCCCCACCCCCAAAAACCAAATTCCACAAACTATTCCCCCCTCCAAAACATTTTTTTTTATCTAGTAAGTTCAATTTCGCCAAATTTAGATTATTCGAAGATCATGTAGATAATCTGTTCAGCTTAGCCAGTGAAGTCATGATGTCTAAAAAGTAAAGAAAATTTAAAATTTCTTGGAAAAGAACAACTATAAATTGATTAATAATGTCTCAATTGCTTTGAAATAAATCGATCATCCTGATAGCAACATGATTTTGGTTCATTATTGCTGAATTAATGACATATTTGGTACATAGGCCGAATGAAGGAGCTAGGCTGACATTACATCCCGCTACCCTATATATATAATAAAAAAAAATAATAATAAAAAAAAAAAATTAAAAAAACAAGAAAAATATTCAATCGTTGTTTTTTATAAACTAAATTCAGCTTCTTAAAAATTTAATTTGGTATGAATTATATATATTCATTAAAATAATGAAATTGTTAATTTTATCAAAATCATTATAAGCATTAAAAGTAATGCGAATATTTTTATTATCTAGTAAAATTCTACATAATTTACAAAAATAAATACAGTCGTCAATTTCAATTATTATTTTGATACTTAAAAAACTATGAATACCAAAATATACTAACTATTCTACTTTTGATATTTTTTATTATAATAATCAGTTTTATATGATAAGTTATAATGGAAAATAATAATTAAAATAAATAATTTTAAATTGCATCTTCCCCGCACAAACCCTTCCTTATCTTTTCCGAATAATATGGACTGTGCCTGGTTCAACATTCGGTTCATGAAGTCCAGATCATCGTCGCTTGAATCCGATGATAGGTTCGAAAAACTGTCCATTTCCAATTTACAAGCTTAGCCAAATGTTTAAAATCGTACTGCCAATTGTTTTTAGTAAATTTTATTTGGTACTTATTTGGATGTCTCCGGGGTGGAAAACTGTAACTAAGAATGACTACTGTAATAGCAACGACTATTAACTTAGTTAAAATGAGAGCGCTGTGCGCTACTAAAATAGCGGCGCAAGTGACAACGACCGGTATGGTTGCTATTATAGTGAAAAACATTAAGTGCAGACAAAGCAAACGTCCATAGAAAAATCTCAAATATGAAACCAATACGGTTAGATTAAGAAGTAGTAGTAATTAGTTTAGGTTGAGGAATACGAAAACTTATCAGCAATACAAGGCACTCAACATGTAAAACGTAACCACCAAACCAATCAGGAAGCCAAAGGAGCGAATTCACGAAAATGAATGAACACCCGCGATTGTCAACTGAAACGAGAATAAAATAGGATTTAAGAAGAAGATAACATTAAACTAACTTGAAGCAGCAGTCAGATACTTTTGAACGATGCAGTAAAGGCTGACTAAAAGTAAATTGGTACGCCCCTCGCGCGCCACTAGTGTTGTGAACCGAAATTCTTTGACAGTTGTTTGTTTACACTTCTATAGAGAACAACTGATTTTATTTGGGGCTGCAAAATGGTGAGTAGACACCTGGGATGGAGCGTGCGTCCCCGCAACATTGTTATGGTCCTCACAAGTTCCTACCTCATGCTTCCACGGGTCAAGAGATGACAAAGACCGCCAGCTAAGGGTTGCGTACTTAGCAGGTAGTGCAGCCTGGGCACTATTGTCCTTCTGACTTCAGCTAGATTGAGGAGGTGCGTGCCGAGCGTCTGTCCACCAAGGAGGTGCGGCTCAAACAGCGACTGTCCTGGCATCCAGCGGCTGAGTTATAAACGCTGTATCGTGTCAGCTATACCTAAGGATGCAGCCCCACCAACGCGATGCAGGCAGCGCGACCCCGATTAGGTAGTATGCTGAAATCTTACCCTACCACGAAAAATGGAAGTATTCTTTATACGGTATGTAATTTCAGATCATCCATGGAATTCCCAAGTGTTGTATAATAATTTTGAATTGTTTTCTTCCCCTGTAGCTAGGATAATGCAAGTCTTTCTACAATTGCAGCAGGATCAGCAGACATTACAAATATAATTCTTACTATCATTTTATATTATAACATCCCTTCACAATATTTTTTTATGCTATTTTCAGCTTCGCATTTGCATCGTTGTAAGTTTTGGCCCACCTAACTCACGTTATGTATTTGAAAAGATAGGATGGTTTTTTACATTTTTTTGGAGAGTGGATTATATACGACAAATTCTACAAAAAAAAATTAAAATTCTTCGTCCAAAATAGTTAATTCAAAAACTTACATTGTTTATGATCCTACATTTTCTATTTTACAGACATAAAGAATCATTTATGGGCCCAGTAGGAAAAAAGAGTTATCGAAGAATTTCCTATTAGAGGGATTCCATCCAGAATGTGCCGGAAATCCCAAAAATCATACCCGATCATCATTGATTTGGATGAAACTTGGCACATGAGTTCGGTACGTTGGAAAAAAAAATTCCACTGGTGTTAAGATAATTTGGGTTCAAGAGTAACTTTTGAGATGGGCGTATGTGTTTTTTCCAACATTTTACTTGAAAAATCGTAGTTCAAAAACCATTACATTTAGAGAAAAACTTTATATAAGGGAATTGTAGGGAACTAAAAAACCTTTCTTAAAAAAATATACACAGAAAAAAAATTTTTTTTTTCATCAAGAAAAATCAAAAATAATTACTAAAAATAAAATATCTAAAAAAACATATTTTTAATATTTTTTTAATTTGTTGTATGGAAATTTGAGGAAAAAAGACACGTTTTAAAAAAAATTCTAGGATGGACGCTCTTATAATAAAAAAGTTTTTCAAATAGCGAACTTTGGTGTATATTAAAAATTTTGGTTATTCATTCTTATAAATAAATTTTGATGTAAACCACGTAAACGCAACCGTTTTCAAGATATTTCTGATTTTCTTTCAATAAAATTTCAAAACCTCAAAAAATACGCCCTTTTCATAAATTACTCGTGATATTAAAACAACAATAGCTAACGATTGTTTCTCTTGTGTTTTTAGCCTTTTTAAAACACATGTATGTGCCTCTTACTTACTCTTAACAGCTCGTCGATTGAAAAAGCTTCACTTAAAGTTATAAGACAAAAATAATGAATTATGGTTGGATTTATATTTATATATACCATTTATTAGTCTCGGTCATTGATAATATTACATAAACATTATATAAACTATTGATTGCTTTTATATATATTATGAATCCTGCCTTCTTCGTCATTCGAAAACAGTTTTACAAAAACTTCGTTTTCTGAAATTGGAACGAATGAGTGGTACTTTTGTGTACCTGCAATCGTTTTAGTCTGTCGGTAAATTTCATTCCATTCTGCTACCCCCTGTTCATACTCTTCATGTGATACATAACAAAACGACATTTTTGTTAAACAATCATCACTTTTTTGGTTCGCCCATTCGAATAACTCTAATGCACTTTTTATAAGGTGTTCATGTTGTACAGCAAGGCTTGCATATCTTGCCATTCGTTTTAATGTACCACCAATTGCATCGCAAGGTCCCTTACCGTGGGATGTTGCGAAAAAATGCCATTCAGCATCAATATTGTATTTCTTTTTAAACTTACAAAGGCTTGCAAAGTTCTTCCTATTTTTATATTGGGATGCTGCCCCGTCAGACATAAACGTAGCTTTCTTTGCTTTAATTTTTGTTTGCAAAAAGCTTATTAGTTTTGAAATAAACACCTGCACCGCAATCGTATCATGTTTCAACACTTCTGAGATAACAATGAAACTGATATTTTTAAGTATTCCAGATTCCGTGTAATAAATGACAAAAGGGTGAATAGTGGCTTGCTCATTACTCCAATAACTACTTTGAACAGCATCTTGAAAAACAAATGAATAATTTTCAGAAAAATCACAAATTATTATTACTGCGCCGTCTTTAAGACAACTTTTATAATCTCTCAAGAAACTAGACTGCTGAGATTTGACAAAATCGTGGGATACTAATTGTTCCAACTTTTCACAAAAATAAGCAATAAATTCATCAATTGGTTTAACAAGTGTCTCTAAACTACATCTATCAGTTGAAATCCATTGCTCAAAAGATATTTCAACTAAACCACGTTTTTCTAATTTGTCTGTTAAACTACTCTCAAAATCTGAAAAGCCTGGACATCGTTCGCATTCACGGAGGTAACATTTTTTAGTTCTAGTTGATGAGCTACATAATATTTCTTCAAAACACAATTTATAATCATTCTCGAATGAATATTTTCTAAGACCATGAAGCATCAAGTTAATGTTCTCATGAATGGTGCAAACACAAATGTTATGAGAACCTGTGCTGCCAAGTAATTTGCAATGCTTTGGTCTTAGTGCTGCAAAAGAGCTAAACCCAACAGCATTTTGATGCATCTCTTGAAATTTAATGAAAGCTTCTCTTAATGAACAAACTAAAAGGCGCTTTTGAATATGAACCCTCTTACCTTCACTCCTCACTGAAACGTAGTCGTTCATACCAGGGGTTGCTCGTGTAATCTCATCACTGTCGTAAAATTGCAAAATTTGGTTTTTTATTTC
>JAHHFK020005622.1:0-189945 GCA_024533555.2 Aedes koreicus | reverse complement strand
ATAACAACAGGCCATTGTCAAGCAGTAGGCTCAAAACACATTATACGTCGACGCTACCGATAACCAACGATCTTACCAAAGAAAAAGACAAGGCAAAAAAATAGCACAAATGGTCTCCTGGGGCGCCGGTTGAACGACCAATAAAATTAAAATTTAATTAGAACAAGCTGCAATCGCAACTGTTCTTTAACTTAGCCTGATCACAAAAACACTCTGGATGCGCGTTAGAAAATTTCTTTTGCGTATCGCAACACTTTTCACACGTAAAATAATTAAAAATTATGAGCACAAAAAACACAACACTATTCCGTTCGTCATCACACTTGTTCGTTATGAGTTATGTTTTTAGGCGTGTTTCATTTTCCTTTTTTTATTCCATTATCCATTTTCTTCTTATAGTGACCGGCGAAAAAAAAAGATCTATAGAGCCGTATGTAAGAAAACCCCTTTTTAGATGTCTTGTTCACATCAGAACCATTCTATTAAAACATGATCAATTTGTTTTGGACCAATTTGAAAAGTTTCACACATATATTCCAATATACTCGTTAATTTCAATTTACCGCTGACGGAATACTTAATTATCTTCTGTTTGAGGTATGAAAAAACAAAAGATCTTTCAATGGAAAAATAATTTTCCGTGTGGAATCCACTGCTATACACCTCCCCCCCCTAAAAAACTGCTTTGACGTTTCATTCTTAACACTTGCCTGAATAAGGTCTGTATCCGCAATAATCCGGACACCTCAAAACATGAATAAAACATAAATTTCGCATTATATTTCCGTCGTAGTTGTTTATTTCAGATTCATGGGATGTGTTTTAACAATTCGTGAAGACAAAACATAGTTATTCGGTATTTGCATACAATTTTCGAACTTTGCGCTTAACTCCGTCCATTAGGGTTTGTACAGACTCTTCAGAAATCGTAGAAGCCGTCTTTGTCCAAATTTGCTGGAAGTGTTTGATGTCTTTGATTTCTTGCTTCTTTCCAGAAAGCTTCCGCTTCATCAGAGCCCAATATCTCTCGATTGGTCGTAGCTCTGGGCAATTTGGCGGGTTTGAGGTTTTTGGTACAATGTTCACTTGATTTGCTTGGTACCACTCCATCACAGTTTTAGCATAGTGGCATGATGCCAAATCGGGCCAGAACAAAGGTTTTTCTTTGTGACTTTTGATGAAGGGTAGCAATCGCTTCTGCAGACACTCTTTCTGATAGATCTCCTTGTTGATTGTGCCTGTCAAATTGCTTGCCACACAAGGTATTTTTGCGCTCGCGCACTTGTTTTTCTTTCGTCGCCATCTTGAATACTAAACATGAAATGTAAACATCAATCATAGTTTTTTGCACCATAAACTCTCAGCTATACCTCGGTGAAATTTTTCATTCCTACGTGCAATATTTCAAAAGTTACAATGATTTGAAGGTGTCCGGATTAATGTGGATACGGACCTTACCCTATAAAAATAGTTTTTCTGAAATGGTTGATAATTTTCGTTTGTGTTATAAAAAAAACATTACCAGTAAGCCAAACCAAACTTCCATGCTCATTTTTTGACAGGATGTATCACAACGCCCAGCTCGTTTGCAAATCCATCACTTTTGTAGACATTTACAAATTCATTGCGGAATGATCTTTTCTTTCGTCGGTCACTGTACCTATCCTGCCCCCAGTACAACCCCCAAGTTTTACAAGTTTTTTCAGTGATAAATTAATATTTCTACATGATTTTGTAGGAATATACAGAAAATAGATTGAACTTATGAGCTCACTTAAACAAAGTTGGTAACATTTTCTTCGAATGCAAAAGATGTTCAAATTGCCAGGATACCACGAGTTTTCTAACGCAGAAAATTTAATTTCTAAAATCTTAAATAATTTTCAATGATTGTTACTTGAAGCTTCTGACAATCCGGAGTTAGAAGAAGTTGAACCTATCAATTGAACCGGAGTTTCAAAGAACCTTTTTAAACTCAGCATAACTTTCGGTTAACGCGATGTAAGTGAGCTAATGCAAAACTTGTAGATTTTCAGAATTCCGAGATTTCTGGAAAATTTCAGAAGCAGTCTTCATGTGGTGAACAGAGTTTTCTAATGTTGGTAGCATATCTAACGGGCTGCTTAGCAATGTTACTTTTGGCACTGATTTCGTCACGAGTGCATGAATTTATTTTGAATCAACATCGAAAATGTTCATTTCTACGAATGAACAAGCTAGTGATTTTAAATGTATGTATAACAAAAATCATTTCGACAAAGATTTTTTCATTGGGGCCTAACTGACAAACGTAAACAATGGCTTTTTCCGCGAATTTTCTCGTCATTGAAAACTCGCCTAATCATTCCACCACGGGCATTTCGAAGAGAAAGAGTTCACCTATCCGATAGAATTGAATGCTTACTATGAGTAGCCTATATAAGGTCTGGCCCAACGCTCTGCTTGCTTGTATTGGAAGCAAAAATAATGTAAACATTGCTGAGCCGACGAGTGATGACGTAACACTATTCAACTTTCTATGGGCGTGCATAGATTCAGATAAAAAAAATCGGTTTAAACGTTCATTATAAATGCTGAATTGTGGAAATAATCATGATACAAATGCCATTTATTGAGCAGAAGCATTTCCTCCCGATTACATGGGTCATTTATAGTGAGTTTAACTGAGTTAATTGAATTTCTGCCACATAAACCTTCAAACGCTGGGACTTGACAATCGAGTAGCGATATAGAGCCAATTTTCCGTCAATTGATAGACTGGAATCGGTTGAAAAATTAAGTTTTATAGCGCACACAATAAACAATCACGGAGCGAACGAATAAAAAAAATAGTATGACGTAGCACTTTCCGAGCGCTTGTGTAGCGTGCGTAAGGAGCGCGGTGGTATTAGTGTCATGAGCGAATTTTGCTCATTTCACTAATATTGTTGTGGCAACTGGGCCAGACCTTATATAGACGTCATTGGATCAATTGTAATGGATAGAGGATCACGGAGCAAATAAATGTAAAAAAAAAACATCACAAGTGTGCTCGACGCTACGAAAATACTCATAAAATGTGTACTCTGCTTAGCTTACCTACACATAGAAATTATGAATTTTTCACGAGACGTAATTTATGTTTTTAAAAAGTCGGGAACTGTAAACAAAGATTTCGTGTGAAAATCTTGTGTCTCTTGAAACTGACACATACGCAATTCGACAAAAAGGTGTTAGAATGAATTTATTTTCTCATCTCTTTCAACTCATTCTTAGGTGCTAAGGGACACTTGTATGTGTCGGTCTCAGGAGACAAGAAATTTACATGACATTTTGGTAGTGTGGGAAAAGTACCTTTAATAGGTAAATCTCCCTATTTGTGAGTTGTTTCATTCAGGAGAAGAAAAGGTTCAATCTGTTCCTAGCGCGTCAACGGTAAGTGACTATAAAAACTCAAGAACTCAAAATTACTCAAGAACTGGTATAAGTATCCAACAGAAAATGATTGATTTTTTTAACTGAATGAGTCATAGCTTATAAACAGCTGAGTTTTCAATGTCATAAAAATCATAAAAAATATTGATTATTCCTGATTACTTGAAACCATCATTACAGTCTATTTCCCAGTCTGTCCCCTAATCCCCATCAATCTGTTAAACTATGTACTTTCTTGGCAACGGTCATGCTCGTTGAAATCCGCTGCCATGTGATTAATAGTCTTTGCTCGTCTTCACGTCCCTGCTGCGCCAATCAATCGCCAACCATGTAATTACACGTCTCATAAACGCCTCATCACGACACAATTTGTCCTGCTGATTCCATGCATCCACGCTAGAGTTGCAGCAGGGAAAAAAACAAACGAAATAGTTTGACCGGTTGCCAAAATTAATCCGAAATCAACGATCCGTGACCACAACGCGATGGCGGTCAAAGCCGGTAGAATTAATCATTAAATTAAATGTTTATAATGCGCAAATGATGCAATTTATTTTGCTGGCAAATGCTTCAATGGCAGTTGTTGGACGGTATGAACATGGATTTTATTTTCAAACTAGAATTAATCTGCTTGCTTTGCATGGAATTTGCATTGCATTGCAGTTTACACAAATCTTTGCATGCGAGGAAATTACAGATATTTACGTAAATTTTACACAATTTCATCGCTTTTTTTGCCAATCATTTAGTGTTTCAGTTTAACAATTATCTATTGTAATTTTTCCCTTTGGTTGGTTCTGGGCACTGTTTTGATTTGTTTCATATCGTTTTAGTCTGCTACGATTTGCTCCAAACAATTAATGTCTTGTCTGTAGATCTCTGATGCTTTTTCCGTTGCCATGAGTTGCCGTTAACAGGCATGTTTTTTTTTCTTATTGCTGAAATTTATCACCAGTATTCGTTGTCAGTGCCCGTTTTCAATTACAATTGGCAAATCTGACACGAAACTCCGAAACTTTCTCTGAATTTGCAATATATTCAGAACAAAATTAATAAGACGTGACAAATCTACATCAGTGGCATGCCTTTTTCATCAGTTATCGATGTTACCGAACTCAGCAAATATTGTCAACTAAGGAAAAATCAGCGTTTGGCGTCAGATTTGAGAACCGAATTGAACAATCGTCAACCACAGCCAGAGCAGTTCTAACTTTGAAAAGCTGAATTTAATCTATTCCCAAGAAGGCCATGTCTTCAAGAGAATGCAAAAACTACCAGCCAAAAAATATCAAAACAAAAGAATGTTCAGCTCTAAAAATTAATTAAATAATAAATTTAATCTATCAGAACATCATTTTCTTCTTCTTTGTTGATGCATTACAGATAAATAAATCAGTTAGAAGTGTGACATATTGGTGAGATCTTCATTTCTTAGAGGTACGTAAAATTTAACGCAAAATAAAAAAATAATAAAGCATAACAGCTGCGGATGCTTCTTCCTTCTTTTTTATGCTAAAATCAACGAGAATGAAGTTTTTGATGAGCTGGGAATATTTTAGGAAATCTAATTCGTTTCCACATTCTGTTTTTCGAATTCATATAACCCAACATGATAAATCAATCCACCAACGAGGAAACAATTTACGACCAATTCAACTTAGTTCACGCTTCTTTTAAAAAGCTAAATTGATCGAAGACAGTCCATTTATTCACACCCCAAAAAGCCGGCCGCCGGATTCGTGCCAAGACATCAATCTACCTGGAACTGGATGACACGGACGTTGCGTTTCTCACTTTCATCTTCCATGGACTGAAAAAATAGAATCAAACACTTGCCTCCGCGCTAGTAAACCATTTTCTACTGCTGAAGGAAAACAGCGCTGTAGGGCCGTTGCCCCCCCCCCTAAGTTTTGATTTTATTTTTAGAATTTTATTATTTGTTTCAATATATTATTATTTATTTTTTATCTCTAGAAGGTTGCAAGGTAACTTGTTGCAATACAGTTGATGTTACTCCAATACTACTCAATTAAGTCACAATCAAGTCACTGTAACCAAATATGACGATTTTGTGTTGCTTGGTATGTTTGTCAGATTGCTCCTTTGCCTAAATAAAAAAGCCAAATTACGCGAAGTTGCCTCGATTTTGTAACAAGTTGTAGCAAAAAAGCGTAAAAAATTGACATCCATGAGAAAAAAGTTGTAATTATATAATAGTTTTTAAATAGTAACGAGTAACAATTTTATTACAATATTTTTCCTTTAACCTAGAACCCAACCTATGTAGCCTAAAGTATCTAAAAACCCCAAGCAGCACACAACAGTCAAAACTGGTTTCAGCAGCTCTATTGTGACTTAATTGAGTCACAGAGCAGTCACCTTTACTGGGTTGAAACAAATGTGCTACTAGGGAAATATCTCTTAATCTGTAATGTTAGCTATTAGATAAGCATTGATTGATTTTTTTCCCCGCTAGCTGAAAGTTGAAGAAGCTATGCTCAATAAAATGTTCAGTTCTTGGTTAATCAAAAAACTGAATATTCAAACCTATGCTATAGCTTTCAGAAGCCAAATAATACTAGATTAAGAAACACAGTTGATAGTTAGAAAAAGTATCAACGAAAAATATTTATTTGAACTATTCATGGCATGGGTCAAACCGCCCCGTTACCCCGCTTTCCCCGTTTTAGGGTACTGTAGTTTCGTATTATCGAGAAAATATGTTGATCATATCTTACAGTTTGATTCAGCGTGTGAGAAGCAGAACAGCAAGCTAGTCAGGGAGAGAAGTTGCAGTTGTCTTATCCTATTCAAATAATTTATCCGTTTTTATGAGCATGAGCAGGATAATGAGCATGATTGACCGCCCAAAGTTGTTATTCCGTTACTGCCAGTTCAGCTGTTATTACTCAGAAGATCAACAGATGATGCATACATGCTCAATGTGTAAAACTGGTGATCCCAAACTAAGGCAATACCGGCGCTGGCCTCGCCCGAATGCAGGTCAAATAAGGAAAGGGTAGGAATGCGTTAACGTTTATTTGGACGTTTTATTGGAAGCCGAGACTTCCACGAGAAATCACTGGGATTTTGGATGACAAGATTGGGTGGCAGCAGGGTTCGTTTTGGTAAACAATAAGCTGAATTCACGCTTCGTTTAGTAAAATATTTAAATACTAGTACCGATTTCTGATTCGAACCGATTACAACAGTAAGGATGCTATTGGGGCCACACACAAAGTGTAATGGTGTTTTTTCATCGGAAAAACAAGGTGATTTTTTATAATGTTGGAAATCCGATTTGATCTGAGTTAAACCAATAATAAGGATGCTATTGGAGCCATTCACAAAGTGTGATGGTGGTTTTCCGTTAGGAAAACAAGGATAATTTTATGAACGCTTGAGAGACGCTTTGTTGTTCTCTTACTGTGCTCACTCGATCACTCGTTACACCGAATTATAGATAACCGAAACAACACGAAACGCGCCATGCTCGATAGGAAAATAGTGCGTAATAAAGCATCGACACAACCTTTCACAGCCGATGCTCGAACCAAACTCTTTTTTCGTAACTTACAATTTTTACTACTGTATTCTACAATCTATTGCACTGCTGTAACTAATAACTGTATCAATCAAGTTGAAGTGTCTAATGAACAATCTATGCTAATCCAATAAAAATTGAAATTGAGGGATTTCGTAAAAATAAGAGTCCGTAGATGCATTTTGTGCCTTCTGGTAACTTTATGTTTCTATTGATATCCATGCTCATCGGTTTAATACCAACCGGGAGAGACTTGGCCTTATACAAATGGATTTCATTATCTTCAGTCCACTCAACCAATCGCAACGTTTTGTGATAGATTGGACGGATTATTATAATTTGAGATAACTCCATGCAGATGTCTTCCAAGTTTGGCCGATCGACAAGCAATCGGTGGAGAGTTTAGAGGAAGATCGGAAGAATAAGCGATGGTTCTGCGCGTGTTTATAAACAGAAGAACCTTCATAACAAACGAATCATCGGGTGAAATACATACGGTTTTTTTTTTAATTATAAGCAGTCTAAAGCAGTTATTTGATTCATTTTATCCGGAAGTACCATAAATGGACATTCGAAAAATTTTCAAAAGTAAGTATAATATTTTCCAGCATGTAATTAAAAAAAAACAAGCAAACAAAACAAAACGAATGTTTTTTTATGCAGCTGAAATAACCACGAATAGAAAAATATGCAAAATGGTTGTATTTCTCGAATTTGAACAACAATTTTAATGTAAATCAATGATACACCGTTTTGGTTTCATACTACTCAGATACACATGATTGCTACATATACCGTGTTTCGACAGCACGTGTTTCAGTTGGATCATATCAGATAAATCGGTTCAAATTTCAAAACGCAGATGCAGATGTGTATATAAATTATTTTTAAAATATTGAGGAATAGCTGTTGGAACGCATATGAATTTCTTTTCGTCATTGATGAATAAAATTTCTTAAATTATTTACTAACTACTCGTGTGTTAAGAATGCAAGTAGCAACAATTCAGCACAAAAAACACAGCTTGCTTACATTTGTGACTTACGTCGTTTTAAAAGGTTATGTTTGATGTTCCTTTTTAGAAAATATCAGATAAAATAATTATACTAAAGGTAAGCAAAGGGGACACAAACCATGAGCTATAAACCACCAAAACTCAAAATGTATGTTTGTTAAAAGCTAATCACTTATTATTTGAACAGCCATTAAAAAAATATAATCTTTTGAAACGGTGTAAGCATGGTGAGTAAAAAACGGTGTTTCTTCTGTGTTGCTTTGGGTGAGAGGGTCGCGGATGAAAAGTACATTTTCAGTACAAACTGCAAAGAAATTCGGTGGATATTCTATACAATAATCCAACATGACCCGTTAAATGTTTGGCATTCAATGTGGTTTGATTTAAAAACATGGAAAAAATCTAAAGTTTTTAAAATCGTTTTTTTTTATTCCAGAACAAGCCTAGAATTGTTTAATCTTGTTGCAAGAAACGGACGGGTATTGTCAAATACTTTGGGTGAGAGTAAAGAAGATAATCCACCAGCATTCAGGCGTAATGTCACATAAATGGGGCTCCATTCCCGCTCCATCTGTCGGAACATGAAAATGACCCTACTCTACTGGTCCACCGGGCGTTGTATTGTCCGTTAAGTGTCCGTTAATGTTAATTGTTCAGTATGTGCAACCACTGGTTGGAGACGATGTAATTCTCTCTCTCTCTCTCTCTCTCTCTCTCTCTCTCTCTCTCTCTCTCTCTCTCTCTAAAAAAAAACTCGCCCCCCCCCCCTATTTGAAATCCTGGCTACGCCTAAGCCTAGCTAAACAATTTATTTCTGCAACAAAGAGATTATAGATTTTTTTTTATATTTTGAGACTTATAAAATTTATCGACTCCACTGGTTTTTCTTTCCTCCCCCCCACCACAACCACACCAAACCTAACTTATTTTTTTAATTGATTTAAAATCAAACATCCTTCTTCTCAAAAAAAAAAAAAAAAAAAAAAACAGTTTTAGTTTGAACAACATTTAGAACCATGCTTGGAATCAAGTGGCTCTCCAAAAGATCCGGCACATCCGTAAGAGTGGCCAGCTTTAAGAAGTTAAGAAGAATCTTATTTATCTGTAATCAACATTCAGTTTATGGAAGTGACATGAACTCAAATTTGTGATCTGAAGATGTCCCTTCAGAGGTCATCTGGTGGCCACCCGGAAGATCCGGAACAACCGTAAAAGTGGTCAGTTTTTGGAAGTAGTCTCAAAAGGACGTTTTTTTAAAATCATCATTCAGTTTATGAAAGTGGAATGAACTCTTTTCTCGATTTTCCAAGATTTTCCTAAACAAATAATTTAAAGACTTATGATTTTGCCCCGCTGAAACGGTCACATTAAAGAACGAAAAATTCTCGAGTAATTTATGACTGGGACATAAAAGCCAATTGTGAACAATGGTTTTAAACGTGGATTCCTCACAAATCACACGACACTTACGATATCCATCTACACTAGGTCTAACATATACTGCTTGAACGTTTTGATATTCGAGAGAAATCGACGTTTGAAGTTATTGTTTACAAATGAGTTTTGGACGCTTTTATCATGAATTCTCGACAACTTGTTCAAAACGACGAATATGATTTTGTTAACAAAGAGGTAAACAAAGATTCAAACATAAAATTCTTGAAACCCTTAGCACTTTCACGTAAACTAGGACTGGTGGTCCAAAAATTAATATTTCCCTAACATGATGGTGATGCTACTTTCCGTGCTGAGATTTTTGAGAAATTTACATTTGAATCTTTGTTTACCTTTCTGTTTACAAGATCAGACACGTCATGTTGCATAAGTTGACGAGGATAACTCGAAAATTGTGCGGATAAGGAGTACCTAAGAGACATTAGCAAGTGATAACATGTCCGTACCGATATCAAGTTTCTCTATACAGCAATTTTCGAAAATTGAGAATTATGCAAGGGTAAGTCGCTTAGAACAATGTGCCAGCCACGATGTCTTACACACTAGACGAATATGTTTGATAATTGCGGCACTTCGATTTTCAATCCATACCACATGTGTGGCATACTGAGGAACACTTTTGACAGTTGAGCTTATAGAAATAAGAAACCAGCAACCTTGCCAACATGCATTGCCTGGTTGCCAGGCTCAGCAGAAAATAACAATGTTTATACTAAGCGAGTAAATACACATGTATCTTTCAAATGAAAAATAAATGCTATGATTTGGTTGATTTGTTTTGCTGTAATCCCATTCTGTTTCAGTGACACCTATTGTGAGACACCCTGTATACACTATAGTTGCCGTTTATACGAAGCTATGCGTCAACCAGGCGACTATCGATTTAGTGTGAACTTGCTAGTTAGTATAGATTTTTTTCTGAGTGTAGAAGGCCTATAACAAGAATTCAACCTACTTTTGCGTAAATTGGAGTGGAAAATTCCATTCAAAATGCACACAATGGTGTTCCACTAACCATTACTTAAAATAAAACTACAAGGTTCAGGCCAATAGGGTTGTACGCAAAGGTAACGTAGGACTATGTAGCAATGTGCAATCGAATTCGCCTCCAGTCGCCTAATTGTTTAAAGGGTTTTCGAAATTGGTTTCGGTCAAAAATTAACTGCAATACACTAAACGGGTTACTCTAATAAACATGTAATATACAAGAACGATATTACAGATGGTTTAACCAACAATCAATATGCAACTAGCGATTTGAAATTGGTTCACTGTTGTAGAGCCCCTTGGTCCGAAGTACACCTTGTAGCTAGCACCTTGCTATACATATTTGCGCCTTTGTTTCGATTTGCTGTGTTATTTTGACAGAATATTTGAGAGTGTGCTCGTGTGAGTTCATTATTAGGGGCGTATTATTAAGCTTGGGACTGAGCTTGGGACCGATGTGCTAGTACTGACTGAGCCAAGAAAAAAATCGTATTTGTTCGGAACCTACTGGTCTTAGAGTTTGTCTATGGTTTAACCGTACCGCTAGGACATTTTTACCCAAGAGACTGGCTTCATCCACCACCAATTGCATACGATTTCTACTAGGCCTATGTGTGTACAACGATACGATATTTTTCGCAACCGCCCATTTCGAACAACTCTCTTCTCCAGTTATTTTGGAGGCCTTGAAAGGGGCCGTTTTGGGGTCAGGGGAACAGCTAGTGCAGCCACCTCACTTCGTCATGAAGCTGAAGCTTAAAGCTCACGTATATAGTTTGCAGCCATATGCTGCGACATTTTACTTTCAATTCCTCAAAATAATTTCTTTCTTATCGAATGGTATGGACTCTATCCTTCGCACTAGAATGCAAGAAACACTTTTAAGCACTGATTGGAATTTGAAGATAACATTACCAACGAACTGCACACTTCACATGCCTTCAAACAGTGGACTGTGATTGCAAATAAGCACACATCAAACGACCCTTAGTGATTTGCAATACTGAATCATATTATGTAACATTTATAATTTATCGAATAATAAATATGATAAACTCTCATGTTTGGTTGAATTTTGAGTTTCGTTTGTGTGAAAGCAAATATGATGACGGAACTTCGCAAACATCCCAAAAATCATTAAAATAGAGCTGGAGTTGCAGAAAATTTGGGTTAAAAACACTGGGAAAATCGGTTGTACAAAATTTGATGGGTGAAGTGAAAAGAAAATTATATAAAACACATTTTGTAATTCATACATTATTAGTAGTTTTTCATTCCCTGAAAATTTCAAGTAAATCTTATAATCGGTTTAGTTTTGGCGAGTAAATATGTGTCTACCATTTTTATCGAATACACCCTTTATGCATCGTCAATCGTAGCAACTCTGTTGCGTTCTGAAAAACAATAACAGTTAATTTGCAGCAGCCATGGCGAAAACAGTCAAGCAAGTACGCTCGATGGTTTGTTCGTAATGCCAGCTCCATCCGGAAGCTAAGAAGTTGGACATTGTGAGGAACTTTGTGTCCGCCTTTAACAACATTCTCTCCCTTATAGATAAAGGCGAGAGCGTCAGACGGAAGCCCCGCCCGACAATTGAAAACAAAAGAAAAAGAAAGATGGAAGAGAGAGCGGCCTAATTCCACGACGTGGGGAGAAAAGATGGTGAAAAAAGTAAAAAAACGACGAAGAACCACCTGACAACATTATAATAATGAGGAAGCATCAGTCGAGGAGGCCGGCTTTTGAGGAGCAGCAGAAAACCAAAAAGAGAGGGCAGAAAATGTGGTAAAAAAAAACAAAACCTTTCGATAAAACACGATCGCGGGGATATAGTGGAAGGAGACACACATTACGACGTATGGAAACGAACGATATGGTAATGAACACGTTACTTCCCCCCCCACCAAGGAAAGAAGCAAAAATTAAATAGACCACAACAAAGTCCGCACACCCAGTAAAAGAACGAGGCAAAAAAAAAATTCTGGTTTAATTGGTTTAATTTTTAATTGTTTGGTTTGGGATTCAATTCGCTTTTTATTGGTCTTAGGGAATGTCCATTAATTATATCACGCAAAAAGTGACTTTTTATAACCTACCCCCCCCCCCCCCTTGTCACGTTTTTTGTATGGACCTTCCAATTTTTTTTGTATGGATTGTCACGTTTTCTCCAAACCCCTCCTCCCCCCTTACTGCGTGACATTATTAATGGGACTTCTCCGAACATGGCAACATAACTTTCGAACTGTAACTTTTTTACCAAAGTTAAATCTATCTCGCGAATTGGTTCACAGCCTTAGTTAGAATCTCAAAAAGATTGTGTTTTACTTTAGAATGTCGACTAAGAGAAATGAGACGGGTATTTCTACGCGTACTAAAGTAAAAAGTCTCTCTGTCCGTGGCATAAATCGTTGCAGAAAATAGCAGCTATCGTCGGGAGAATACATTCCACCGTGCAGAAGATTGTCAACAAGTTGATGGTTGAGGTTAGCTTGAAAAGCCGTGTTGGTAGAGGAAGGAAACGGATCCTGACAGCTGGTGATGAACGGGTAATCGTGCAAAGAATACGGAATAAGCCTAAAATAAGTATTCCGAAATTGGCTTCTGAGGTTGCTGTTGGAAGGTCTGTCAGTGCGGATACTGTCCGGCGTGTGGCACACTGGCACGATCTGAGGAGACGAGTTGCCCGGAAGATGCCACTGCTTTCCAATGCAAATGTGAAAAAGCCCCTGGACTTGGCCAGAGAGTATGTTGCAAAGCCGAAACACAGACACTATCACATTATCACTACTAACTTATCTATAGACCATTGCACAGATTGTGTTAACCTCACTATTTCGACACTTCAGGGAGCTTGTTTACTAGGTGTTAGAATTTAAACCACACCAAAAAAAAAATGTCAATGCCTTTCTCCGGATTCTGTATGATTAGATTTGGATAATGATTTGAAAGTAAACTCTGGTGTCTGTTTTTTGGATATTTTACGTCAACCGCAATAAGTTTAGGCACACAATCTCAGACCGAGTTTACCGAAAATATTCTAAGTCCACGGCTTTTTGACGTTTAATCACCTCACCCTTTCTGGCACATGCAGAGGAATGATGGTTTGTTTTCCTCCAAAAGATTTTCCTTCTGACTTGCACTTCTTTGATCTAAATGGCGCTTTATTGTGCGTGCCTTGAAGGTCACTAAGCCTAATAGAAAAAAACAATTCATTGCCAACATTTCAAAAGGGTGAATCTGCTTTTGTGAGCAATGGTTGTCGCAGTCAATTTCTCTCGAACAAAAAGTCACACATACAGAATAAGAACTCTGTCAGGAAGAGGAGCGTTTCCTCCATCGCCTGAAGTATTATGCGTAGTGCGATAAATCATCGCGAAAGTTGTGCAAATAGAACTCTGCTAGTTTAAATGCTTCTGAGCAACTCCAAAATCTTTAATAAAATTCTCGGATTTCCCCCGCTTATTCCCCCAATTCTCGTGATTACTCTAAAGTACTCAACCTCAACCTGTTACTAAGAAATCAACCTAAGCCCAATAACCCTCGTGAAAATCCACTCACCTGAAAATCGGGCGACTCCGGTATCAGCAGACCTTCGCGCAGCCACTGCACCGTCATCTTGGTTGGCTTGCCGACGATCTGCGTCTTGAACTGCGCGGGGGCTCCTTCGTCCACCAGGCAGTCCTTCATTTCGGTCAACTTCGGCGCTACGTCCTGCATGCCGGGCGTTACGACCTTCAAGCTGGCCGTCGTGTGTACCTCGCCACCGGCGTTCGATACTATGCACAGATATTCGCCCTCGTCCTCCGGGAAGGCTTCGGTGATGATCAGGGTGAAGCAGTCCCGGTCCTTGGCCATCTGGAAGTACTTGGACGGTTTGATTTGCTTGTCACCCTTGTACCACTGGGCGGTGGGGCTTGGTTTGCCGGTTACGCGAGTGCGGAACTCCACCGACTGACCCTCGGGGACGGATTTCTCCTTCAGGGGTTCAACCAGAGTCGGAGGACGTTCGGTGCCCGGTGTAGCAGGTTTTTCGATGATTGGAGTGTGTGGAGTTTCCACATTGCAACTGGCGTCGCAACGGGCCTCTCCGGCACTATTGATGGCAACGCATTCGTACTTTCCGGCATCTTCACCGTACGCTTCGATGATCAACAAAGTGTAGGTGTTGTCCTCTTCCAGAACCTTGTATTTGATGTTGGGTGAAATCTTCTGACCGTTCTTCAACCAGTACACATCCAGTGGTTTCGTTCCGGAGATCTTAGCATCGAAGCGGGCAAGCTGACCAGCGGTAACACTAGTATCGGAGATAGTGTTGACGAAGCTGGGTGGAGTGATTCCTCCACGACCCTGCTGCCTGCGTTGTTCAACGACTAGGTTAGCACTGCACTTGGCGGTACCTCCTCGGTTCTCAGCAATCACTGCAAATACAGCAGAATCTTCCATGAATACCTGGCGGATGATCAACACGGATTTCGTGCCGAAAGTGTGAATCTGGAAGTCGGATGAATTGTTAATCTGGAAGTTTTCACGGAACCACTTGATGGTTGGCATTGGATCTCCGTCGAATTCAACCTCGAAACGGGCTTGTTCGTTCTCGAACACACGACACGGTTGGATCTTTTTCGTGAACACCGGAGGAGTGGCCGGTTTGACCGGACCCTCCACAATACGCTCCTGGGTCGTACCCTTGTGTTCCATTTCGGTCGTTTCCGTTGCCGTGATTTTGCGGATAATCTCTTTGTCGTCATAGACCTCCTTCTGTGTCTGCTTTTGCTGTGACACGTGCACTTCCTTGCCCTGAACGGAGGTTTCCAGCGGCTCCGGGATGACCTTCATGCGCTGAACAGTGGTCGAATCCTGTGACTCGATGGTTTCGTCTCTGAAATTTTGTTTGATTAATGAAGATGAATGAAAGTTTGAATGGGGATTACTTACAGAGTTTCCTCATAGGCAGATGCCATTCCCTTGGCAAGCGACTGTCCGACCACCTTGTCACCAGGGATAGCGAACTGGTGCTTTTCTTCGCGAAGTCTCTGCTCCTTGACCAGCTGTTCGTTCTCAACCTGGGCCAACTTGTTATAGTACTCTTCACTCTTCTTCTTCTTGACAGTCTTTTGCCATTCGGTCTCGCTTTCCTTCTTCTCTTTCGGCTTCAGATGCTGAGCCTTGAGACCCTTCTTCTTTTTCTTGGTTTCCTCCTGCAGCGTCACTTCCAGGTCGGTATCGAGACGATTCTTCTGGTAGGAGACCAGGTCGTAATCGTACCATGCTGGAGACAAATAGTGTAAAGTGGTGAACATTTTGTGGCCTGATTCTAGGCGAGGTTAATGCGAAGAAGTCTTCGCCCAAGTGAGCAATAGAATATATAGAGATTCGTTAGAGTGAAGATTGGTTACGTAACTACAGAGATACACACTCCGTGGATACCTGGATAGACCCGCTGAAAAGTTTTCATGCTTTGCATAGTTGAAAATTAATATCTACGGATTATTTACAGTGGATTGAAGTCAAAAAACATACACAGTTAAGTAGCGAGTAACGCATATGCTGGTGAAGCCTAGCCATCGCTTGCAAAATACTCACCATGCGTCGATGGCTTGACCGAAATGCACAAATAATTGCTATAGAGTTAAGAAAGATTATTTACAGAAAGCTTTGCACAACTACGAGAGATGGTAGCAACCGATATCTAATTGGCATGACGCCGGGGAATACGCAGAATACGATCCAGGCGGTCGTTATCACGGTCATTAGAATACAGCTACGATAAGGATCAAGTCCATACTTAGTCTGCCTGCAGTGCAACGGCTCTGTTGTCCACGTGATCCCCATTGTTGTTAGACGTCTCGCAGGTTGCGGTTGAAGCAGCTTCCGGAAATTCTCAGACGAGATACTTAAGCAGTTTTGATTGGGATTGGAGTTTATCGGGGGGATTTCTCGGGATAAGGAAAGGGGTGTTTTTCCATATGTGAATGTTTTATCTTACAGAGATGTATTTCCCATGTGGTTTGAGATGGCCCCTCTTTTTTTGCATTGGTGTAGATGTGGATTCATGTGATTAAGTGCCGTAGCTACCGTTTGTTTAGTATTCTTCCCCAAAAAGTGAAGCGTGTCGTGTTAGTGTCTATTAAACCAAAACCTTCTTAGAGAGATAACTCCGGAAGTAAAGCCTTTAGATCCATAGAAGTATGGAGAATTGTTTGCGATATTGTCTGATATCGTTTGTTTTATTTTTATTGCAGTGGTGTGAGTGAGATAGTAGAGAAGTTTTCTGTAACCTAGATGTAGGTGTGTTTGCGTATAAGGAGGTACTTACGTCTGGGAGAGTTCTTCAACACTCCACGGTAATCGTCCTTGCGTGGAGTGATCTTCAGTTCACATCTAGCAACAGCCTCGCCCACGGAGCTGCGAGCGATGACTTCGATCTTGCCGGTATCGTACTGGCGAGTCTTCGGGATGTCGAAATGATACATACCGTCGTATATGAGCTTGTAGCGTTGACCCTAAAAAGTTACATCAATGATTACACGAGTTTTAAATATACTGGATCAATTCCCAACTCACATTGACAACAGTGTGTCCATTGATGAGCCACATAACTCTCGGCTTTGGATGACCGGTGACACGGCAGCAGAAGCGTGCCCATTCACCTTCCTCGACTTCTATAGACTCCGGTTTGCTTACAAATGCTGGTTCCTTCTTTGGCTTTTGCGTTTCGTCGATGACCTCTGGAATACTGTAGAAAGCACATAAGTTTGGACCCCGCTAGTAACGTCAAAATCAACTTACTTCAAGTTCCACAGAGCTTCCATTTCGCGAATCTTCTGGATACTCTTCATGCCCTTTGGCAGCTGCGAATCGTAGATAATGCCCGGTTTGCCCGTGGTCTTGATAATGGCCTTCGTTTCATCCATACCGTACAGATTGGTGGCACGGCACAGATACTCACCGCTATCCTCCGGATAGATCCAGGCAAAGTTCATCGCCACGTAACCAAAGTCGTAGATCGGCGTGAAACGATTCTCTGTAAAGCATCAATAAGTTACCGACTACATTTTAATAATCCAACTGAACAACTTACTGTATGGCAACGGCTTGCCATTGTAGAACCATTCGACCTTCATGTTCGGATCGCCGACCGGGGCCAGCTGGCACTCGAACTTGGTGGCCTGCATCTCCGTCAGGTTGGCCTGATCCTTGATCTGTGTCACGAAGCGTGGCGGCTGCTTGCGATCCGCATCGAACAGATCATCCTCGGTAAGGAAGATCTCTTCGGTGTACTTCTTGATCGTGGCTTCCATCTGCATCAACGTTTCCGACTTTTGCATGCCCTTCGGAATCTGGTTTTGCAGAACAATCGACGGCAGCTTCTTGCAGCTAACGTGGGCTTTGGTAGCGTCTTCACCGTGCTGATTCACCGCACGGCACACGTATTCTCCGGCATCCTCAATATACACTGAGAGAATGTCCAACGATACGAAGCCCATATCGTATATAGTTCTATATCGGTGACCACTGGGCAGTGGTTTGCCATTACGGAACCATTCCACTCGCAATTTGGGATCTTCTTTTGGTTCAACACGGCACTCGAACCGCACGGTCTCTCCTTCGTCGATGGTGGTAGACTGAATTTGCGAAACAAACTTCGGTGGTCCGAAAGTACGCTCCTCCTGGGTAGCCAGGGTGACCTTTCCGCGTTCCAGTTCCTTCAACTTGGAAGCAGTCATACCCTCGGGCAGCTGCGAATCCAAGATAATTCCACCACGTGACACTACAGTGACCTTGGCGGTAGTCGATGCAGTTCCCCACCTGTTTGTGGCACGACATTCATACACTCCAGAGTCTCTCACGTAGGCATAGTCCATATCCATGGCGATGAAACCGAAGTCGTTCAACATGTGCACACGAGATCCAGTAGCAAATGGTCTTCCATTATGGAACCAATCGATTCTCATCGAAGAGTCTCCAACTGGTTCAACTCGGCAGTCGAAGTGCACTGGTCCACCTTCTGCTATGTCAATGTTATCCTTAATCTCCACGATGAACTTCGGTGGCCTAGCTTCGTCCTCTTCGGCCATCATTTCTTCGCGCTTGTGCAGCTGTTCTTCCAGCTTCTGAATGCTCTCCGTTCCGGTGCGGAAGTTCGACGGCAATTGTGGTTCCATAATAATACCTTGACGGCCGCGGACAGTCAACTTGCATGATACGGTTGCTTCACCATGACTGTTGGAAGCTTTGCAAGTGTACAATCCCGAATCACGCTGGTAGCATCCAGCAATTTCCAAAATGACAAAACCAAAGTCGTTGATAGTCTTGATGCGAGATCCAGCCCACAAAGCCTTACCGTTGTGGTACCACTCGACACGCATGCTTGGATCGTTGATCGGAGTCAAACGGCACTCGAAGTGGGCCAACGAATTTTCAGTTAGAGTCTGATCAGATGGCGTAGTAATGAACTCTGGTGGTTTGCCAGTATCATCGTCCGGGCTAAGTCCTCCGTGTGGAATTCCAAGTCCTTCAAGCTCAGCGATACGCTCGATGGTTCCTTCCATTCCCTTCGGTAGTTGCGATTCCAGAATGATGCTACGCTTGCCCTGGACCTTCATCGTAGATGAGGTGACAGCTTCTCCATAGTCATTGGTAGCACGGCACGAATACTCTCCAGAATCTTCCGGATATACCGGCGAAATTTCCAAAATGACGAATCCAAAGTCACAGAATGTTCGGAAACGTGATCCAGTTTTAAGTGGCTTGCCGTTCCAGAACCATTCGACCTTGAGTTTCGGATCGTTGGTTGGAGTTAGTTTACCTTCAAAGTGAGCACTCTCACCTTCACGCAAGCTATCGATGTTCGACAATGGCACAGTGAACATTGGAGCACGTCCACCTTCAACACGTTCACGTTCATCGCGAGTGCGTACCATAGAATCTTCCAGAGTCTGAATCTTCTCCAGTCCACCTTCCATTCCACGTGGAAGCTGCGAGTCAAGAATAAGGTTAGCCTTCGACACGCACTTCAGCGTCGCCTTGGTGCTGTCCGATCCATACTTGTTCGTTGCACGGCACTCAAACTCGCCAGAGTTCTCTTCGTAGCAATACAAAATATCCAGGATGACAATACCGAAATCGTGGAACGTGCGGTAACGATGTCCATGAGGTAGTTTCTGCCCATTCCAGTACCATTCGACAACCAGATCGGGATCAGTGACAGGAGTAAGTCTAGCTTCAAAGTGAGCGCTCTGTCCTTCAACCAGCTTGGTAACGTCGGCAATCTTGGTAATGAAGCGTGGTGCCTCTCCAGTTGGTGATCCCGCGGCAGTTGGCTTCATACCCGATTGTCTCTCGAGCTCACGGATTCTAGCCAGTGAATCAGGCTGCAATGATTCCAAGTAGACTCCTCCCTTTCCGAAGCACTTCAATGTAGCACGTGTTGTGTCCTCACCATATTTGTTCGAAGCCCGGCAAATGTATTCACCAGAATCGTGACTCTGGACGTAAGCGATATCCAACAATACGTATCCAAAATCGGATACCGGCTTGATGCGGTTTGAGTGACGCAGTGGCTTGCCATTGTGGAACCATTCGACCTTCAGATCGGGGTCGTTGACTGGGACCAGTGTGCACTCGAAGTGAGCAGACTGTCCATCCTTCAAACCCTCCAAGTTCTTGATTTGAGTAGTGAAGCGTGGCTTCTGTCCAGCGGACTTATCAACGCACTCAAGCTCGACACTAATTTCAGCGGTTCCCCACTTGTTGGTAGCTCTGCAGCTGTACGATCCTGAATCTTCAATTTTGGTTCCCAAAATTTCAAGGACAACCATTCCGAAGGCATAGACAGTACGTACTCGGTGACTTGCTTCCAAGGTCTTTCCATTGTAGAACCATTCAATAACCATGGATTGATCACCCGTTGGAATCAACGTGGCATCGAAATGGGCAATCTCTCCTTCACCGATATTGGTAACAGCAACAAATTCGGAGGTGAATCGTGGAGCATGTCCACCTTCTGCCTCGGCCTGCCCTGCTTCCTGTCTGCGTAGAGACTCTTCCAAATCCTGAATCTTCTCCAAGCCCTCGGTACCCTTCGGGTGCTGGGTACGTTCGATCAAGCTCTCCTTAGTTACACAATACACGGTTGATGATGTGAAGGCTTCTCCTGAATAGTTGAATGCTTTGCAAGTGTAGATACCTTGATCACGTTCGTAAACCTCCGTCAGATCAAGCGTAACGAATCCGAAATCATTGGTCATCTTGAAGCGGGATCCATGCTCCAGAACCTTTCCATTGAAGTACCATTCGATCTTGAGATTTGGATCATCTTTAGGCTCAACCTGTCCCTCCAAATGTAGGGATTCAGTCTCGTTAAGACGGAACTCGGATTGTAGTTGAACGGTCCATTTTGGTGCTGGGTAGGCACCTTCTGGCTTGGAGTCTTGGCGCTTGTAGCGGTTGGCCAAAGCAGCTTCCGTATCTTGAACGGCTTCCAATCCAGCCTTGCCCTGCGGATGCTGAGTGTCCAAATACATGGTGGTAGTGCTAGTGCATCTCAACGATCCCGAAGTCGATGCTGATCCTTTGTTGTTGGTTGCCTTACAAGTGTAAATTCCGGAATCTTCAGCATAAGCTCCGGAGATATCCAGAGAAACAAATCCAAAATCGTACGTTGTCTTGAAACGGGAACCAGTTGGCAGTGGTTTGCCATTGACAAACCATTCGATCTGCATAGTCGGGTCTTTCGATGGTTCTACGTTGCATTCGAAGTGGACGTTTTCACTTTCCTTGCATTCAACATTGTTAAGATGAGTGACAAACACTGGCGATTCGAACTGGGGTTCGGGAGTGCCCTTTTGTGCTGCACGTGGAGCTTCTAGATCGGTAATCTTCTGTACGGAAGCAGGGTGCATCGTGTCTCCCAACAACCAATGGCTGCCTTCGATCTTCAAAGTAGCAGTAGATACGGCTTCACCAAGATTGTTTGTTGCCTTGCACGTGTAGATAGCTGAATCATCAGCACGGAGTCCATTGATCGATAGAGTAACCAGACCGAAATCAAAGGTACTGCGAATTCTAGCGCCGGTAGTGATAGCCATTCCATTCTTGAACCATTCAATTCGGAGATTTGGATCAGCACGCGGTTCAACCTGAGCTTCCAAGTAAACATGCTGGCCCTCCTGGAGCTTATCGTGACTTTCCAAATGAGTGGTGAACACTGGAGCCTGCTGTGGAGTGGTATCGACAAACATGTCTGGGACACGGTTCATAGCAGCTTCCTTGAGCTGAATCTTCTCCCAGGCTTCCGGCAGCAGAGGTTCTCCAGCAATCGAAGACTTTGACTTAATCTTCATCGTAGTCGACGATACGGCTTCACCAGCCTTGTTGATGGCCTTGCACATGTAAACGCCAGAATCTTCGGTCACAACCGAGTTAATATCCAAGGTAACGAATCCAAAATCATTGGAAGTACGGAAACGAGATCCCAACTTCAGCTCAACTCCATTAACGTACCATTCGTACTTCATGCTAGCATCGCCTACCGGAACAACACGGGCTTCGAAATGAGCGTGTTGACCTTCCCACAATTCTGACGGTCCAGTCAGCAGCTGCGTGAAGATTGGTTTTTCGAAACCAGCTTCCTGTTCCTCGGAACGAGGAGCATGTGGCTGTTCCAACTGGATAATCTTCCTCATGCCTTCTGGATGCTGTGAATCCATCTGGATGCTTGCCTTCGTACGGATCTTCATCGACGCGGTAGTGACGGCCTCGCCAAGTGGATTGATTGCGCGACACATGTAGACACCTTCATCTTCTTCGCGAACATGGGTCAGATCCATTGAAACGTATCCAAAGTCATGTTGCTTAGTAATACGAGAGCTATCTTCCAAAGGCTTCTCGTTCCTGTACCATTCGACCTTCAGATTAGGATCGCCAACTGGAATCAATCGGCACTCGAAGTGAGCTGTCTGTCCTTCAGCGACGAAGTCAATGTTCTGCAGAGGCTGCGTGAACATAGGGCGCTGCTTGGTGACGGCATCTTGAATCTCAGGACGCTTGAATGGAGCAACTCCTTCAAGCTGCTTAATCTTATCCAAACCTTCCGGATGCTGAGTATCTGAGATGATCGATCCCTTGGCAGTGACCCGCATATTGATTGATGACGTACACTGACCCTTGGCATTGATGGCCTTGACCGAGTACTCTCCAGCATCCTCAGCGACAACGTGTTGAATATCCAGAGCAACATAGCCAAAATCGAAAGTAATGTGGAACCGGGCAGCAGATTGCAGTGGCTTTCCATTGTGGTAGAACTCGATACGAAGATTTGGATCGTGAATCGGTTCAACCTGAGCTTCAAAATGAGCGGTAAGTCCTTCATTGATTTCGGTGGTTCCTCGGAGCTCGGTAACAAATCGTGGAGCAGTAACATCAGGTTCTTCAAGCTCCAATCGCGATGGGCGGGATTGGGCTTCCAATTTCTGAATCTTCTCTAAACCATCTGGATGCTGAGAGTCGAAGATAATGCTACGCTTGTTGACGACACGGATGTTACAAGTGCTAACGGCCTCACCAACCAGATTGGTTGCTTTGCACATGTAGGTACCGCTATCCTCTCCATAGACGTATAGGATATCCAGTGCGACGTATCCAAAGTCGTGTGTCGTGCGGAAACGATGACCCGCTCGGATAGCCTTGCCATTGATGAACCATTCGATTTTGAGGTTCGGATCGTTGATCGGTTCAACGCGGCATTCCAGATGAGCGTAGTCGCCTTCCTTCAGGTTCTCCAAGTTCGTCAACGGGGTCAAGAATACAGGCTTCTGCTTCGCTGGTTCAACCTCCGGTGTCTTTGGTTTCTGATAGCTCTCCAGTTCCTTAATCTTCTGCAGACGCTGTTCATCCAAAGTCTCCAAGTATAATCCAGCATTTGCTGCAAGAGGTAGAATGGTTAGCATTAGGTTTGAAGTAGATTTGAACAACAAATAACTTACCTGTGACTTTAACAGCGCATGTCGTGACAGCCTCCCCAACAGCATTCTTCGCCTTACACATATAGGTACCAGTGTCCTCAGCGTGTGCGTACAGAATATCGAGAGCGACGAAACCAAAATCGTAGGTTGTCTTGAAACGATGACCCTGTTGAATCGGGCGACCATTGCAGTACCATTCGACCTTCATGGTTGGATCGTTAACTGGCGTAAGCGTAGCTTCCAGATGGACTGGAAGGCCTTCGGAAACACTGGCGTTCTTCAATGGACGGCCAAACTGTGGCTTCTCGGCAACAAAGTGTTCCTCATCGGACTTGCGACCGTAGCGTGCGTCACACTCCAGGTACTGAATCTTCTCCAGAGCACCTTCGTGCTGGGTATCCCGAACGATTCCAGCTTTAGATGTAACGGTTAGAATCATTGACGACGTTTCCGAACCAAGGTGGTTGGTAGCACGGCATGTGTACTCTCCGGAGTCTTCGGCGTATACGGTGAGGACGTCCAGAGCGGCAAATCCAAAATCGTACGTAGTTCTGAAACGATGACCTGTGGTCAGTGGTTGTCCGTTGTGGAACCATTCGACTTTCAGGTTTGGATCCGGATATGGTTCAATGCGGCATTCGTAGTGAGCACTCTGTTGCTCCACCAAGTTGGTTGGACCGTGCAGTTTAGTACTGAATCTTGGTTTCTGAGTAACGACGTACTCTTCTTCCTCCTTGCGAGAGTAGCGAACGGCATCTTCCAGTTGATGAATCTTCTCTAGGGCGTTTTCGTTTTGAGTTTCCAGATCGAGAGCTGCCTTGGATTGGACCATAAGTTTGGCTGAGGTCACGGCTTGTCCCAGATCGTTGGTTGCGCGGCATGTGTAGGTTCCGGAATCTTCTGGGTTGACATACTTCATGTTCAGAGCAACGTATCCAAAGTCGTGCATGGTGGTGATGCGGTTGGATGCCTCGATTGTTACACCATTTCTCAACCACTCAACACGCATCTTTGGATCACCAACCGGAACCAGACGGGCTTCAAAGTGAACGGCCTGGTTTTCGGCAACCTTAACATCCTTGACGGGAAGAGTAAATACCGGAGCTTGCGTGACAACTTCATCGACTTCGGTATCACGTTGATAGCGAGACATGTCCTCGAGATAGCGCAAGCTGCTTAAAGCATGTTCGTGCTGTGATTCGGAGTAGATGCTCTTGCGAGTGTGGACAATGCAAGTGGCGGAAGTGACAGCTTCACCCAGTGCGTTTACAGCACGGCAAGTGTATGTACCAGAATCTTCGGCCAAGCAGCCCATAATGTCAAGAGCCACGAATCCAAAGTTGTTCGTTTCGGTGAAGCGAGAACCGGACTTGACCGGAGACTCATTGTGATACCATTCGACGCGAAGGGTCGCATCGGATACCGGAATCAGCCGGCATTCGAAGTGAGCACGTTGGCCTTCCTTGATTTCGATGTGCTTCAAAGAAGTGGTGAAAGTCGGCGCTTGCGATGGCATATCATCGCTATGGTCAGCACGGTGGTGCTTGGATTTCTCTTCAAGATATTGGATTTGCTCAAGACCTAACTCGTTCTGAGTGGTGGTCAAAATCTGTTGCGAGCCACGGCAGGATAGTTGGACGGCAACTTCATCAACACCTACCAAATTGACAGCACGGCACATGTAGGTTCCGCTATCTTCAGCGATCAGATCGATGATATCTAGAGCGACGTAACCAAAGTCATGGATCGGTCGGAAACGGTGTCCAATGGTGATTGGATGGCCGTTCTTGTACCATTCAACCTTCAAGTTCGAATCGGTAACAGGCTCCAGCTTGCATTCAAAGTGGGCATGACCACCCTCCTGAGCACGATCGATGTTCTTCGGACGAGTGACAAATCGTGGCTTAACGTTGACTATCTCATCGACAAACTCGGTCTTGCGGTAGCGGGAAATGTCTTCCAAGAACTGCATCTTTTCAAGGCCAGCTGGGTACTGAGTTTCCATGATCAGATCCTTTTTGGCAACGATACGAACCGAGCAAGAAGTGACAGCTTCACCCAAAGAGTTACGAGCCTGGCAAGTGTAGACTCCAGAATCGACAGCGTAGCAACCGAGTAGATCCAGAGCAACGTAATCAAACTCGTAAGCTGGACGGAAACGATGACCGATCTTGACCGGTTGACCGTTGACGAACCAATCGACGCGCATCGATGGATCACCAACTGGCTGAAGGCGGCACTCCAAGTGAATGTTGGTTCCCTCGTATGTTTCGATGTTATGAAGTGGGCGAACAAATTGTGGTGCCGACATGACGGTGATGTCTTCCAAGACGTCACGACGCATACGTGATGAGTCATCCAGATACTGCAGCTGTTCGTGTGTCATCTCACTCTGCGATTCGGTGATAATGTCCGATCGAGTGATGACCCGAACGCAAGCTGAAGTGTGCGAAGATCCCAGCTGGTTGGTAGCGCGGACGGTGTACTCTCCGGAATCAATAGCAGTGCAGTGGAGAATATCCAAGGCAACGAAACCGAAGTCATAATAGGTCTTGAAACGCGATCCGATCGTAATCGGGCGACCATTTTGGAACCATTCTACGCGCATCGTTGGATCACCCAAGGGTTCGAGCTTACACTCCAAATGGATGTTGCGGCCCTCCCCAACGGGTTGTGGATCCGACAGTGGCTGAGTGAAGATTGGCTTGGACTTGCACAGCTCTTCGATTTGATAGGACGGTTCAACGAACTGAGTTTCCTGCTTCTGCTGGGTACGTTCAACAACGTGATGCATACTAGTGGTATCAATGGCTGACCGAGCTGCAAGAATAAGAAATACGTACAGAGATTTTATGTGTTGCCCTAGCGTTTGAGATGGGAAGCGTCTGACGTGCCTTCATTTTGGTTCTATGTCGAGTTATATGTCGTTGGAGTAGTGGGGACAAAAAAGGATAGCCTAACACTGACAAGGGTTTCAAAAAATAAGGCAAAACTACTACAATTGTGACTACGGGTCTTTGTGTTGGCGTTTAATCAACTTGACACAGAACAAGCATACAAGAATAAAAAAATGCGTCATTCTTGGGTCTACTATGTGAGGAAATGGTATACTCACTTTCAACGATCATCTGGGTATCCAGTTGGGCCTGTCCGGAGGCATTGGTAGCCACCAGAGTGTAGGTTCCTGAATCTTCACCACGAACATCTAGAATGTCCATAGCTACGTAGCCGAAGTCATGATAAGTCTGTATGCGATTGGCAGTCATCACCGGACGTCCGTTGTGGTACCACTCGACGCGCATCGTCAGATCGGACTGTGGTTCTAGACGGGCTTCAAAGTGAGCACGCTGTCCTTCGACGATCTTGTTGGTAGCTTTCAGCGGTCCCAGAAAACGGGGAGCAGGTTGAATGACTTGCTGTTCTTCCTGAGTGGTACGAGTGTATCTGGACGAATCTTCCAGGTATTGAATCTTCTCCATACCCATATGGCTGGTCTGTGAATCGACGATAATGTCCTGACGCGACACTACGGTTAGCTTACCGGTGATGTGAGCTTCTCCGAGGGAGTTATAAGCGCGACAAGTATAGTGACCGACATCATGAACCGTAACCTGTTTGATGGTCAGAGCAACATATCCAAAGTTGCAGAAAGTTGTGATACGAGAACTGGCCTCGATTGGTTGACCATCCTTCAGCCATTCAACGCGAAGCGTAGGATCGCTGATGGGTTCCAGACGACCCTCAAAGTGGGCAAAACCTCCCTCGCGGATGTTCAACTGATCGCTTATGGGAGTCTTGAATTCGGGGCGTTGAGTGCTTTCAGGCGTTTCCTCGTAGTACTTCGTGTTCTGATACTTCTGATACTGTTCTAGCTGTTCAACCTGCTGGATGTAGTTTTGCTGCTCAGCGATGCCCAAGTCTCCAGTGACGGCCGCTTTGCTGACGATCGCAATCTGAGATGTACTAATAGCTTCGCCGATGCGATTGACGGCACGCACGGTGTAGGTACCGGCATCTTCAGCTCGTAGGTGCATAATATTCAGGGAGACGTAGCCGAAGTTGAAAATGGCGGTGATCCTCGAACTAGCCGTAATCGGGCGGCCATCCTTGTACCATTCTACTCTCATTGTTGGATCGCTCACCGGGGTAATCTGAGCCTCAAAATGAGCGTTTCTTCCCTCTTCCAGCTGACCCAAGTCTTGCAATGGGCGAGTGAAAGCTGGCTTCTGATTGACGACCTCCTCAATACTCTCAGTGCGAACGTACTTGGCATAGTCCTCGAGATTCTGAATCTGTTGCAAGGCGGCCGAATGCTGTGACTGCTGTTCAATCGGAGGCTTGGGCTGGACGCTTAACATGGCGCGAGACTCGGCAACACCCGTCGAGCTGGACACGCGGCACGTGTACTCACCGCTGTCCTCCATGACGATGGTCAACAGGTCCAGAGCGACGAAACCGAACTGGAACGTCGTGTTGGTACGGGAACCTAAGGGTACAAATTAAGGTTAAAAATAATCGAATGATTCAACACATCGTTGAGGTATCGAGGGCACTTACTTGCTTGAATCAAGTTTCCATTCAGGAACCACTGGACGCGCATCGTTGGATCGGAGACGGGTTCAATGCGACCCTCGAAGTGAACCTTACCACCCTCAACCTGAGCAACGTCGTTCAGCGGGATGGTGAACTTCGGGGGCGGATAAATACGGTCTTCTTCCTTCGGTGGCATATGGGGAGCAGCGCGTTCGACATGACGCAGAAAGATAACCTCGGGTTCCGGTGCAGGTCTAAGGTGGGTTGAGAATCATTGATCATTAGGAAGTTTGTGATAGCTAGCTTGTTTGAGGATACTCACTCTGGTTGAATTACTTTGGTCGGTCGTGGTAGTTGAAGACGGCGCTGTTCCGGAGCTGGTTCCTTCGGAGTTTCGACGAAGAGACGAGCTCGGGTAGCGGTCGTACCGGCAACGTTCTGCGCAGTACACTGATACCAAGCAGCATCCGACGTCTTAGCTCGTGGGATGTCAACGGTGGTGGAACCATTGTCGTCCCAAAGGATCTGTACGTCCGGTCCCTGCTGCAGAGGAATACCATCCTTCTGCCAGGTGATGCGTGGGATCGGAGTACCGATGGCACGTGCAAATAGACGGACGGGTTCACCTTCCTTCACGTTGACAGTGGTAAAACGTTCAATGAACTTCGGTGCAACGACCTGTTCGCGTTCGCAAACGACTAGTTTGGCTTGAGCAGCAATCTCTCCGGTCTTGTTACGGGCGACGCAGGTTACGATACCATGATCGTAACGGTTGGTGCTGGTAATCATAAGTGAATGATTGCCGGCCTCGTTGACAAGAATCTTATGTGTTGCGTCGTCGGTGACCAGCTTGCCATTGATGTACCAGGCCACTTCCGGATAGGGGCGGCCAGTGACACGACAATCGAAACGAGCCATTTTTCCTTCGGTCGTTTCCTGATCTTGGATCAGGGTAACGAACGTCGGTACCAAAGCTTTGGTAGTTTCCGACGACTCGATAACTTCATGGCTAGTTGCTACGGTGAATGGTTCCTGTGCTGGTTCGATAGCTAGAATAGCGGAAGACACTTGGCAACCTTGCGGGTTCTCGGCCAGCAAAGTATAGTGGCCGGAATCCTTAGAATTAACACTTCTGATGCGTAGTGTAGCTTGCTGGTTCGAGTAGCTGATTTCGTGCTTGTCGAGGGATGGGATAATACGTTGACCATCCTTGAACCAGCTCAGTCTTGGTCTTGGATTGGCGCTAACTCTGGTGCTAAATACAGCGTCGGATCCTTCGACTAGCTTTGAGTTTCTCGGTTTCTGACTAATTTGCGGTGGTGCTGGTGGACCGAGAGCACGATCTACAATTGTGATTAGTTGAGCATCGGCTTCGTTGCCGTAGCGACGAGTGATCGATTCGCGGAAGGAAACTTCACGCAGCAGCCGGTATTCAAAGGTGTCGACCTTGAATTCTTCCTCGACGTGTGAATAGCCATTGCTGTACTGCTGCTGGCTTGTGACTTGCTTCTGCTGAAGAACCTGTTGCTGTTCCCGTTTGACTTGTTGGAACTGGGGAGCAGGCATGCCTTCTGGCTGGATGAACACTGAGCAGATGGCTTCGCCAACGGCATTTCTAGCTTTACAAGTGTATTCGCCCTCATCGCCGGGCCCAATTTGATTGATCAGCAGCGACACCACGCCGGTCGTGGGGTTGTAGCTAAGCGTGTGCTTCGTGGAATCGAAAAGTGGTGCGCCTTTTCGAGTCCAGGAAACCTCAGGCCTAGGAGTACCCTTGAGTTTACCCTCAAACAGTGCATTACCACCCTGTGCGAAGCGGGAGTTTTTGAAGATCTGCTCAAAAACTGGTGGCGAAGCATCGGATGGGATACCGGGCGACTGTACCAGATAGCTAGGTGTCTGCTGCTGGTACAGCTGAGCCGACGGTGTTTGTGGTGCCGAGGTGATGGCCGGTGTCGACGCTTGCTGTACGAAGGCGCCTTGTTGTTGCACTGTGAAGGAGAGAGAGAGAGAGAGAGAGAAAAACAGAGAACACCGGTTAGTGTATTTGTCCTAATTATAGAATCTCGCAGCTGAGGAGCGCGAGGGAGGATACGAGTTTTGTAAGTTATTTCCGAAACCCATTGTATGCGCAAGTGCTTACGCCATTTTCTACGGCTTGTGCGAGTAATGTACACAGGTAGTGTATCACCCCCTGCTGGCAAATCACATTGACAGATGAGGTGTTTTCTCGGAATAATAAACCAATTCAAAACATAAAACTTTGCCAACTGAAACGTGCTTCCGAATGAGACACGTTTTGGCCGACGTATTGACGCAAGGATTCCCCAAGTTCAATGGTGCCTGATGCCGAAACGAGATGGGAATTAAGCGTTTGTTTACCTGACTACGACGTAGACAGGTTGGGTTGTATTTGTTTACCTGGTTTATTTATAGCAACATTCATTTGTCAATAATGGGTCAAGGTCATTCAAATTACCAACATTATAGCATTAAAGGTATTTTACCACTAGAATTTCTACAAAATTCAATACGCCGATCGCAATACTTTCCTCTCGAAATCTCGCACAATCCGGGCACTTTCAGAATGGGGTTTTCCCCCTGATCGTTTTAGCTTGGTTCTATTTCTGGACTCGTTCGCATACTCGTTTTTATTACGATACGAATTTCGCTCCCAGCTGCGGGCTCAGCTGTTGACTTTATTTTTGGCCTGACCATTGTGAAAATGTACTTTTGAACTGCTTACTATCTAGTAGCGGTGGATGGCGTGAGATTTCCACTTTACGGAAGTGAGGAATTCAATTCATTATAATTTCGCTTGGGTTACAGTTATAACAGTGTTCGTTCTGAAACCAGGAAGGCAATCTGACGGGATATGCCACATTCTCGGGATTTACTTGCTCGAGGTGTTGTTTTGTGGGAATGTGACGTGTGTTCGAGGGGTGTTGTGTAATGGCGTTTCATGCGTACGTGGGTTGCGTTCGATGGATGGGGTAGTACCGGGCATTTGAAGTTATTTCTGGGTGTTGAAAGGCGGTTTCGTTGGTACCACAGGCTATCGATACATCTATTGTTGCTAGGACTAAGGCTCATAGATTGAATGGGATTTCCCAGATTTAGGTGATCTTAGTTTTCGACCGATAGCAGCAAACTTCATGCTACGAAAAATCCAAATGCAATAAAATTATGGATAGAAATAGGGAGGATAAATAGTTTCCATTTTCAACGTCATTTTTGGAATAGTCATATCAACATTTAAGTACATGAGATTTATAAACTCTCATAAATTAGCTGAAGTCTTTTTGTTTTCAGGAAGATCTATGAAATTATTGCTCTGTCCGATTTTAAGGTTGTGATCCACTCCCGGAAATATCGAATTATTCAATACATGGGCCTTTTATACATAAATATAAACTAATCACTACAAGGGACAGCCCAATGGGGTTGTACGTAAAGGTGGCGTAGCAATGTGTGATGAATGTTATG
Organism: Aedes koreicus; assembly: GCA_024533555.2. Lineage (NCBI taxonomy): Eukaryota > Metazoa > Arthropoda > Insecta > Diptera > Culicidae > Aedes > Aedes koreicus. The sequence continues at coordinate 158,546 of JAHHFK020005622.1, read as the reverse complement.
AATTCCAAACGACACAAATGTTACCCACGTTGCGAGCCATGGAAGGCTGTACGTAGCACCAAAAGTATGCACATTGTTTGCTATAGATCAGCGTTTAACAAGCAGAATTGATATACAACTTACTGTCAAACATACTTTCGATGGAATGCTTTGAATAATCCAAAATATGCAACGGTAACTCAGGCATCCATGTTGAATAATTAAAATATCCAAAAATATCATTTGCTATTAAATTTAAAGCATTTAAATTCAAATCCTTTGGAGCCAGGAGAACTGATTCTTTATTATTTGTAAGATTAGAAAAAAACCGCACATCCCTTAAAAAAATTATTGTGACCTTGAAAAGGGCCTTAAAGTACTAGAACAATTGAAAATTCACAGCGTCGCGACGTGAGCGAAGATCTCACTCAGAAAGATGATGCCAGTCTTTTTCTTAGCCCTGTTAAAGGGCGAACACGAAATTATTGCGACACCGAAAATGTCATGCCAATTTTCTTATAATGTTTAGAATCAAACCAAAATTTTAGGGTAGTTTTATACATATATTTACTTCAAAAATCAAAAGAAAAGTTAATCGATGGAGCCTTGAGTGTAAAATTGAACGCATTTTTGCTTGATGCCCTCGATCAAAGTCTTTACAGTGTCATCCGGTACCAGTTTCTCAGTTTTTTTTTTCATTTTCTTAACATGTCCTTCTCGTCTTTGACTGTCTTCTTGCTCTTCCGAAGTTCTCGCTTCATCATTGCCCAGTACTGCTCCACCGGGCGCAGCTCCGGACAGTTTGACGGATTCATGTCCTTTGGAACAAAATTGACAGAATTGGCCTCATACCACTCCAGGACCTTTTTAGAATAGTGGCATGATGCCAAATCTGGCCAAAATAGCGGAGCTTCGTCGTGCTGCTGCAAGAACGGCAAAAGGCGCTTCTCGAGGCACCAGATTTGTAGATCTCGCCATTTACTGTGCCCTTTGTCACGAAAGGCTCACTCCTCAGTCCGCAAGAGCAGATGGCCTGCCAAATGAGATATTTGGAGGCGAACTTCGACATTTTCTTCTTCTTAAATTTGTCATCCACATAGAATTTGCTCTTGCCGGTGAAAAACTCCAACCCCGGAATTTGCTTAAAATCGGCTTTTATATACGTTTCGTCGTCCATCACACAGCAGCCATATTTTGTCAGCATCTTCTCGTAGAGCTTCCGTGCCCGAGTTTTAGCCGTCGATTGTTGCCGCTTATCGCGGTTTGGGAAGTTCTGTACCTTGTATGTATGTAGTCCAGCTCTCTTCTTTGCATTCTGGACGTAGCTCTGCGACATGCCGATCTTTTTAGCCAAATCACGGCTTGAGACGTTGGGATTTGCTTTAATCATCCGCTTCACCTTTCCCTCCGTCTTTTTGTTCTCCGGTCCCGGTTTTCTTCCAGCTCCTTTGCCGTGGTCCAACGTCAACCGCTCCTGGAACCGCTTCAACACTCTGGAGACGGTTGAATGGTGAATGTTCAACATTTTTCCCAACTGCCGGTGCGACAGGTCAGGAAATTCCAGGTGTTTGGAAAGAATTTGTTCTCTCGACTCGCGTTGGTTCACCTCCATTTTCGTTGAATCGAAAAACACGACTTCGAGTTTGACAGCATGTAAACAATACACATCAATGAGAAAGTGTGCAAAATTTTGTTGATTTTTACCCAATGGTAAAAAAGTTATGCTCTGTTGAATGTGTCGCAATAATTTCGTGTTCACCCTTTATATCTTCTTCTGGTCTGCATCCTTCATTTTTTTCGGCGTTTGGTTTAATTTTCGGCTGTCTCTCTGGTTACTGACTTACCGCTGGCCATTTCGAGGCCCCCCTCCCTAAGATTATCTTACTGGTATTCGAAAAAAAATCAATGACCGTATGTATTACCGATATACTACTATTAATTCTTGAGAACATAATTGGAAGTCGTAAGTATGTTTAACTGATTGGTACAAAAATCTTAGAGAAGTATCAAGAAATGATCGAGCTATTAGCGCCTAGTGATTAAATTTTCCATGCTTGATGTTATTTTCGAAATTTCCATTTGGAATGCCACCTTTCCGTAAGCTTGCTAGATATCTGTGGTTTGGAATAATATAGACACTGCTTTAATTTCCATACCATGTTTGAAATTGTATGCATTGAAAAACGAAGGGAAAACTGAGACTGAGTAATGAAAAATATTGAGTAACTCGAATCAAACGCACCTTTTAGCTTTGAAAATGGAATTGGTTGTCCTGAAAAAGGAATTGGACGCCTTGATTTTAAATGGCCCATTTTTGAACGGTCTTCTTTGGAACTGTCGTATAGTCAATTCACATTTTTGATAATATTATACAATGCATTAGCCAACAATATTAGCTTCACATTTGTAACAAATTGATTTCAATTATCTGATAATGATTGCTAACTGGTCAGGCTAGTGTTGCTAATTAGTGCGTTATCTGCACACATTAGCAATGATGTGAGTCCGACTGGCTCATACCGTTCATTCCACTCAACGTTGCGTTTTAGCTAAAGATTGCTGCCAACTGTATCACACACAAGCATCTTATTTCGATCCTCGTGGTGCAGCATGGGGTACAAATTCACCACTGGCTTGGTCAACCGACTGCATAACCAATTGCTGCCTAGCAACGGCTTGCTAGCAACCTAGCCAACGACTGCCCGCCAGTGTTCCCTTCAGGGTACTTGCCACCTCCAGCTGCCTATACAACACTGGCCCGTTGCCGCACCGAACTGTTCCAGGGTCCTGATTGTTCCATATCGTTCTATATCTTTCACTGTTGCATATGAGACCTTCCCAAGGGTAAGACGCTTAGAACAGTGGGCCAGCCATGATATCTTATATACTAGAAGAATATGTTTAAAAACTGCGGCACATTGATTTTCAATCCATACCATATGTAAGGCCCACTGTGGAACACTAAACTAGCAACATTGCCAATATGCATTGCTTGGTTGCCAGGCACAGCAGAAAATACCAATTTAGGCTGTCAGCACATGGGAACCTTTGGCACATTACGGGAACTCCCAGAACATTGAAACGCTTGTAGACACACTAAAAAAAACAGCACAGGAGAAAAGTGCGTTGAGCGATCCCCCCCTTGGACCTCCATTATTTATATTTGAAATCTGTGATAGGAAAATGCTACTCTGTGAAACAGAAATGTTAGAGATCACCTTGTATGTGCGATATTTTCAATAGTTTGATGCTTGAAATCAATAGTTTTAAATATTTTTGCTAACCAAAAGAAACATTGGCAAACAGTATTATTGGCATCGAATAAAATGTTTCATGTCTCTATATGGTTTAAAATCTAAACATGTTTCTTTTATGACGCTCAATATATATCATGTATAAAAACATTGAACGCCGCTTTAATCTGGGATCTAGAAAGTGATAGCTCTATTGCCGATCTAGTAACCCAGATCAGAATGTCTGGAGGGTCACACCCATTCCAAAGGTTTTATTTTTATCAGTTCGTTTATTTGTTAGGCTCAGGCGTGTGTAACACTTTGCGGTGCCGATATTCAATATTGTAATTACCAATGCTTTATTTTTTGATTTTAGTAAAGTGGGGTGCCAAATTTCGAAGTTACTATCACATATAATAATCCCAGTATGCAAACATTACCGTTATGATGAAAATGATAAATTTTATCAGACGCGTAAATTTTCTCCTCATTCAATTGCAAGCCAAATGAAATTGTGTGGAAACTTTCATACTACAGACTTATTATAGTTTCGGTGATATCTGGCTCAAATTTACATTAAATATCCCTTGAATTTAGGCCAGATCTAGTATTCCATATGTGATTTACATAACGCAGAAAAATACATGTTTTTTTGTTTTCAAATTATTCATTTCCAGATTTGGAAATTTAAAATTTTCAACTTAGGTATGTATTTGGTACTATCTGAATGTAGGTTTTTGCTTTGTATTTATAATCAGATAGATCTCACCAAAGCCCTAGGTAAAAAAATAACATTAGCGTATTCAGTCGTTGAAATGAAAGTTTTCAATTTTGGTTCATAATCAATTCAACGCACTCGCAACGAAATTCATGCAATCTTTATATGAAATTTATGTCGCTAAACTACCCGCTCGATATTCAACCAGCATTATGAAAACGGAGCTTAGTGCACCTCGAATAAGAGGGTGTTCTGATCAAAATTTGGTCAAACAGTAATGTGTGTGAGTCGATCAAAGTTTTTATTAATAAGTCAAATTATTTGTCTTTTGCATGTTCAATTAATACAGAATACAGGAGAAATATTCAGCTAAGCTTCCTTTTGACCGAATGCGAATTGCCAGGTCTTTCATTTTACACCTGCCATACGATTTTGTACAGTCTCCTTGTCCACTTTATTCGCAGCAGAACGCCAGTTTGCCTTGAACTGTTTCTCGCTCACAACAGCTTTTTGAGTCTTCTGAAGGTACCGCTTAACGATGGCCCAATATTGTTCGATTGGGTGGAGCTCTGCGTGTTGGGAGGGTTCTTGTCCTTGGGCACCACTTGAACGTTGTTGGCAGCATACCACTCCATGGCCGTTTTTCCGTAATGGCAAGATGCCAAATCCGGCCAAAATAGAACGAAATAATTATGTCGCTTCAGGAAAGGCAGTAGCGAACACTTTTAATACGTTGGTAACAGTTGACATTGAACAATTTCGCCAACTTGGCGTAAGAGTAGTTTGGATTTTCGCCGTGTACGTGCAAAATTTTGATGCGTTGCTTCTCTTCCTTCGACGACATTTTGATAACTGAAGTGTTAATCTCAAAAACAAAATAGAGGCATGATGCTACACGCACACATCTTCAAAATTAGGGGTGTGCAAAGTTTTTTTTTAATGCACGATGAAAGGAAATGCGTCAAGTTTAAGTCGACCAAATTTTGATCGAAACACCCTTTATTTTGAAGCCCTGAAGCGCACCTGGGAAGAGCTTGATCTATAGCACCTAAAGAACCTGGTGGAGAGCATGCCGAAGCGCCTGCAGCTGGTCCCGAATGCCAAAGGAGGACACATAAATTATTAGAATGCTTTTCTTTTACTTAAATTTGTCTACCCAGGAGCCAACATTAAGTGGGCACTTTTTTTGTCACTGTTTTTTTTTTCAACACGAATTGATTTTTTTTCTTCAAGTTGAACTCTTTTTTTTATAAATATTTTTGAGTGAAACTTGAAAAGAATGTGAAGAATAAGATATCAAAAAATACTACAGTGTGTTTTAATTTGAACCAAATAAATGAGAGAAATTCAAATTGATGAGAAGAGCACTTTATTTTGCCTATGCAAAACATCTCTTCCTACTGTGAAGACATTGAAGTCTGTCATAACGCGCACATGGCAGTCGATTTTGGAAGACTACGTTTGGAAGGCGTGTTCTAGTTTCCGGCGTCGTCTTGAGGATGTCATTGATAAAATCGGAGGACACATCGAGTAAATTTGTTTGTAAGCACCTAATAAAGATAACTGAGTTTGAAAATGTTGATATTATTGCTTAAAGTAGTGAAAAATGAGATTTGAAAGCAATACCATCAACTTTCTCATATTTCCCTGCCACACCCTGTATTACCGAAATCCAGCAATTGATAAATTCAGTAGCGAAATCGTAGTAACTCTGTTTGCAGTTTTGCTCGGTACGTAACTAGCCAAATGTCTGCCCAATAATATGTTTTACCGAAATTTCGGAACAATTTTTTGGTTAGTCGCGGAAATTAGAAAAAATCTGCATTTTTCCCGAACTTGAGTATATGTTTTAAGTTTGTAAACTTCTGAACTTTTTTTGAATGGCACCAAATGTGAAAGGCATTACTTATGCTATCACCATGATAAATGAGAATTTAGAATAATATTAGGTGCGCAACTAAGTTCCCGCTGTTTAGCAATAGATGGCGCCAGTAGTAAGCGCTGGTCGAATGTTGTACATCTCAAGCGTCATAAACCAAGCTCAGACATATGGTAAACAAACCGCTTTGCCAAATCAGTGATTTTGGTTTAGTGTTATATATTTTGGTTGTTTGAAGATGTCTGATTTCGTGCCAAATAATCGTCATTTGCGGGAAGTGTGGATTTTCTTCTTTCATTCGAAGAAAACGGTGGCTGAAGCACATTGAGAGCTCCGAAAAGTTTACGGTGATGCTGCTCTGAGTGAAACAACGTGTCGTGATTGGTTTCGTCGCTTCAAAAACGGTGATTTCAGTGTTGATGATCGTCCGGGTGAAGGAAGGCCAAAAAACTCCGAAGACTCTGAATTGGAGGCATTGCTCGATGAGGATCCGTGTCAAACGCAAGAAGAGCTTGGTTCAGGATTAGGAGTTTTCCGCCAAGCCATTTCTAAGCGATTGCATGCGTTGAGAATGATTCAAAAGCAAGGAACTTGGGTTCCTTACGATTTGAAGCCAAGAGATGTTGAGCGTCGTTTTTTCGTCTGTGAACAACTGCTCCAGCGGCAAAAAAGGAAGAGTTTTCTACATCGCATTGTGACGGGTGACGAAAAATGGATTCGTTACAGTAACCCAAAACGGAAACATTCATGGGGACTGCCCGGGCATGCTTCAACATCGTCGCCTAGGCCGAATATTCACGCTGCGAAGGTTATGCTGTGTATTTGGTGGGACCAAGTTGGTGTTATTTATTATGAGCTGTTGAAACCAAACGAAACCATTACCGGGGAACGGTATCGAACTTAATTGATGCGATTGAGCCGAGCACTGCACGAAAAACGGCCACAATACGAGCACAGACACGAAAAAGTGATTCTTCAGCTTGACAACGCTCGACCTCACGTTGCGAAACCCGTGAAAACCTACTTGGAAACGCTCAAATGGGAAGTCCTAGCCCACCCGCCATATTCTCCTGATATTGCACCGTCCGATTATTCGATGGCACATGGTCTCACTGGTCAGCAATTTCACTCATATGATGACATCTCAAAATGGCTTGATTCTTGGATAGCATCAAAAGACGAACAGTTCTATCGAAATGGTATTCACGTTCTACCAGAAAGATGGGAAAAAGTCGTAGCTAGTGATGGGCAATACTTTGAATAATTCTTTTGTAACCTTTGTTTTCAAAATAAAGTTCCCTTTTCACCAAAAAACAGCGAGAACTTAGTTGCGCACCTAATATAAAAGCAACATTAGCCACCCATTATACAGGGTGTTCGGTTCCTTAGTGCAAATATTTTCAGGGGCAATAGTTTTGATGATATTTGACGAGTAAAATTGTTCTACGCATATGGTCAAATCTCAAAGTTTACGGAGTTATTGAACTTTTAATGTTTCAGTACATGTTGGTCTTAAATTAGCTGTAATTTAAAGTGCAGGACGCACATCACACTTGATCACCGCGCTGCTTGATGGGGCGTCCAAGGAGAAGAATGTCATAACTCAAATGTTTGCAAAACAGTAACTCACGGCTTCCGGAACAGCTATGTTTTTGACGTATGACTACGTCTTTGTTTTCTATACTGGGGTACAATTACAAAAAAAAAAATCGCATTGCGGCCGTCACGAAAAGTGGTCAGATTTTGAGCATTAATATCTCAGTCATTTCTCAAAAGAATTTCAAAAATTTTACACCGATCGATCGGAAGTATTTCTACGCATCAATTTCAATAGAGAGCATTGTTGATTTTGAGGTACATACTATTGAAAAATTCATAAATGTTAAGCCTTGTCCTAAAAAGTATATTAACTCCTTCAGGCCTAAGGGGTCATAATGACCCCAAAAGGACAATAGCTGTATAAAATTACACAGTTTGAATAAAAGTGAACACTGTCTTCGGCAAATGTGTTATCCATCAATTCTTCTATTTGAAAAATATAAAAAAAACATATGAGTTTAAGGCTTAATTGGCGACCTAGAACATCTCGAATATGTAGACGTTCAGGAAGAAAAAAAATAAATACCTTATTAATAGTGTAAAGCGTTGTTCTGGAATATTGTACATATGCATACGTATTATTAAATTCCCGTTGATAAACGTTAAATATTTCTGTATCTTTCTGGGATGTTCTAGGTCATCCAAAATGCACTTGAGTTCAGAACTTCAGATGTACAGTTGTAACAGTAGATTTGGGGCTATATAAGGTTACGATATGTATTCAAACATATTGAATGAACCTTTTGGAAGGTCAACAGTCATTATTTGATCACTTTGTGATGTTCTAGGTCATAAAAACTTAAGATCTACAGTAGTAACTATAGCTTTTTAAGCCATACAAAGTTACGCTACGTTTTCAACCTTATTCAGTGAATATTTTCGAACGTAAAAAAAAACATCCTGAGATGAACGGGATGATTCAGGTAATACAAACTGTCCTTGAGTTCAGAACATAAGATATACAGTTGTGAAAGTAGGTGGAGTGTGTAAAGGGACAGTATGTATGTAACAATATCGATTGAATAGTGTGGAAGGCCAGCAGACATAATGCGACAATCTTGGGATATTCTAGGTACTCCAAACTGTTGTTAAGTTCAAAACATAAGATCTACAATTGTAACAGTAGTTTTTTGAGCTATATATGGTGATTATCTGTATTCAAACATATTCAATGAATTTTGTGGATGGTCAACAGTCATTATTTTATAACTTTGAGATCCTCTAGGTAATTAAAACCGTCCTGGAGTTCAGAACTTTAAATATACGGTAGTAACAGTAGTTTTTTGAGCTATAGAAAGTAACGTCACGTATTGAAGTATATTCAATGAATATTTTCGACCGTAAAAATACACAAGAAGAAAGCAATATAACATGTTCTAGGTCATTCAAATTATCCTTGAGATCAGAACATAGAACCTACAGTTGTAACAAAAGCTTTCTGGGCTACGCAAAGGTACGATGTGTATTGAAACATATACAATGAATATTTTGGCAGAACAACAGACATTATCTTCGGATGTTCTAGGTTATCCAAACTTTCCTGGAATTCAAAACTTCAATTCTACAGCTGAAGAATTTAGGTTTTTAATTGTAGCTTAAAATCTACAGCTTTTTGGACAAATCAAAGTAACAATATGTATTTGACCAAATTAAGGGAGTCTTCTGGAAGGTCAACCGATATAATGAGATATCTTGGGATGTTCAGATTCATAAAAACTAACCGTGAGTTCAGAACTTAAGATATACAGTAGTAACCGTACCCTTTTGGGCTATACAAAGCTATGATAAATATTCAAACATATTCAATGAATATTTTGAAACACCCACAGACATAATAGGATAACCTTGTTAGGTTCAGTTCATTCAAACTGTCTTTCGAAACTTAAGGTCTACAATTGTAACAATAGCTTTATGGGCTAAACAAAGTTTAGTTAGTTTGTTTGGCATAGAATATCCCACGATAATCTCATAATGTCACTTGGTCTTCCAGGACATTCATTGAATATGTTTGAATACATATCATAACATTATATAGCGGATATAGCTACTGTTACAACTGTAGATCTTAAGTTCCTGGGCAGTTTGGACGACCCAGCACATCTCAAACAAATATTTTCTACTTTTTTCAATCATTTCTATGTTATTGAGCACCAAATCAATCAGAATTCACCAAATTGCTTGTTTAAATTAGCCCTGAAAGGGTTAATTCAAAGGACTAATCTAAATGGCTTACATTTAGTATCGTAGTCCTACGTCATCATTTCGAACAACTCAATGGTGCTGTACCTTGTAGTTTTTTCCAAAAGATTTAACATTTTAATGGAGGTTTTTAAGCGAATAAACGCACAATTTAAAATAACAAACTAAGTCCACACTTAGCTAGAGGACTTTTATCCGATTGTGGCCATAGTTTAAGAAATTTAGCTTTTATTTCGTGAGAAATAGTCGATTTGAATGTTTGTTTACAAAAGTCCGTCCATTTCGCAAATTTCTCCGGATTTAAGATATGAAATTCTTCTCCTTGGACGCCCCATCAAACAGCGTGGTGATCAAGTGTGCTGTGCGTCCTGCGCACAGACATTACCACGGTGGGGTTGAATTCGTGATTTTGTTATCTGCTAATTAGAGGAACAAAATGTCACTGTCAAAACAGTATTGCATAAAAACTAAGCGAGATAGAATGTTTTTGTCAAAGAAAGAGTTGTAGAACACTTTCAAAGCCATGTTTTTGTTTGATCAATCACTGCTGTTTATTACGCGTTTCATGCAAAAATGGTACCCTTAGAAAAGAGATATTTAAAACATTTCTACCCCTAAAATTACACTTAATGAAAATTACTCAAAGTTTAAATAAAACTGTTTTGTAGAAAATCTCCTGAGCTAATTTTGAACTTCTCTTGCTATTTGACATAATTTTTGAGTTACAGCCAATTTAGGACTAACATGTACTAAAACATTAAAAGTTCAATAACTCTGTAAGCTTTGAGATTTGACCAAATGCGTAGGACCATTTTATTCTTCAAAATATTTGCACTAAGGAACCGAACACCTTGTATATTGATTTTCGATTCATGACTGTTATTATTCGTGTATTTGCACTTGCCATGAGCCGTTAAGTCTATAGCCATAAGCTCCGATTTGAATTTTAAATCACCCTCAATGCAAAATCCATAATGTGCTCAAGTCAACCGGTAAACTCTCACTTTTCGTCTGTTACCCATAACTCACTAAACTTATCCTAATTTCCATATTCCCTATGGAAATGGTCTCTAGCTTCTTTCGTTCATAATTCAACGGATTTGTGTTATCTGCAGTTGCATATCTAGCTGGCTTAATTATCCGCGGCAGCATCTTGCACGCATGCCTCCTCAGCCATTCCATCACGTGCCGTTTTGGTGTTTGCAGAATAATCACGATGCGCACGCGCGAACTATGGTTCCGGCAAGCCGAGCAACGAGACACAACCATCGATCTCAATTCTTGGATCACAGCAGTTCGGCGCCGTCACAACGCACAGCAGTGCCATCATTTCTCCCCTCAATCTGTCAGTGATTCACACTTTCCTACTGCGTTTGATCCCTGCTTCGATGCAGCTGCAGGTGGATAAGGTGTTGCATCGTTTTGTGCATGGTTGCAGCCGAGCCTTATTATGCATGGAGGTGAAGCATGAATTTGCCTGCTGGCCCATTAAGTCTCTCACGTGCAAGCGCGGGCAGCCATCCATCGGTAACATCGCCGTGCATCGTTTGCTCGTTGAATTTTCCAGTCCAGGCCAAGAAGTCTCGGCTCGGCTGGCTGTGTTTACTTACTTTACTGCTTAGTTTGTTTCTCGAGAAATGGTTCCGGCCCGTTCTAAGCCACCATCCGAGTCGACGAATAAAAAAACCGTGAGCTCGGTTGTAACGGTGGACGGCTTTTTTTGTTTTTTTGATTTGGTGCTTCGTGCGTTTTAGAAGATTGGGCTCTTCTCATCACCATTTCCGCCTGTGCTCTCGCTTGGGTGGCGGCGGAGCGATATGCTTGGCCTGGCACACAGTTGGGTGCTTGTGAATCTGTGGGGTGCAAACATTTACCAACTTCTTAGGCAATTTGCTTCGAACAAATAAGGTGCTAGTTTTACGGGAAGTAGCAGTCTTTCTGGGAATTGTTCGTTTGATTCTAATAGTGTTGGGTGACTGTTGTTAATTTTCGTAAATTTCAGGGTACTTCAATGTTTGTTTATGACGCACCTGAGAAGCAAATCAAGTTCAATGTGGTCGATTTATAAGGCATATAAAAACGCTACCAGCAGGTGGTTGTCCCACATCAAGGCATAGAAAGCTGTTCAGTCAGTCGTCAATCAGATGGCAGTAGGCCCTGTCGCCTGATCGAAAGCTGTCAAATAACAAACACTGAAATGTTGTTACATTTTACGACTGCGGCCTTTTACGGCCCCAGAGTGGTGTGACCCACATTTTATTCCCGCTAAATTTTAAAACCTTGCCCGACTTTGTCGATTTCCAAGTATGTACTGCATATATCCATTTTTTTTCGCCTGTTTATATCAATTGAAACCATCATACATCGCTGGCTGCCGCAGATAGCGGATTGCGTTTTAATTAAATTATTAACACATCGAGACATGGATGCGGAGAAAGGAATACCGAAGACACCCGCCGCTGGCGGAGATCGCCGAGATCGTCGTGAAGTGATACTTTGTATAGACCGACCGGGAGGAAGAGAAAGAGGCATAAACCGATTCGTTGGAAAGTCTAACAAGATCAACGCGCGAGCGCACGTTCGCTGCCAAGTTTTATTTCGGAATGATATCCACAATTAATTGCTTCTCGCTTCTCGCTTCAGGAAATCCAGTGCTGCCGCAGGTAAGGCGGCTCTGTTGGGGGGTCGACAGGCAAACGGGCAGAAACAGATGTGTGCAATATTGTTGCGCTGAGTGCAGTACAGTGCTATAGTGAGGGAAATCGGTGAGGCGGGGGTTCTGTTTATCAGTATGTCTGCTAATTATGGTCAGATTAATATATTTTTTGTAATGTTCATCATTTTGTATCAGTTCAAAACATTCTTTTGCATTTTCCATCATTTTTGAATAATTCAGGTAGGAAAAGTAAAGTAGTTTATCTACAGTTGCCAATCTCTTGTCCTTATAATAAATTATGCAGTATTTTAAATACCGCTTGGATATGTTTAGAAAGTATGAAACTGTCTATATAGGCTCATTTAGCATTTGGAAACTTTGACTTTACCTCAATCCGATGGTAATCTAGATTGTATCAACTACTATATTCATACAAATATTCAGCATTTACCTTACAAACCTGCCATATTACACTCGCCATTCCTGCCATATTACACTAGTAATTTACTGATGGCTATTTTGATATAATTTGAATAACCCACAAAGGACCCTTACAGGGGGAGTTTGCTCTTTGATTCTTCCGGTTCGCTTTCTAGCATCTTGCTATCTACCTGGTGGTCACCGCCCACCGATTACCTGTCGATCTGCACAACTTATGGTAAAGCGACTGCTAAGAATTACCTTAAATTGCAATATTCCGCCCACTATATAACAAAATATCGCGAGTAGTTGAATGGATTGGATTGGATTGGAATGGATTGCGTATAGGACCAAGTCTCCCCCGGTTGGTACCAAACCAAGGAGAGTAGGAAACAACAGAATCATGAAGTTGCACGGATTGATTTTATTGATTCGGAGTACCTGGTAATCAAACGTCCGTGCTCCATCACAATATTTGCCTTCATTGTGATGTGTCAATGCTCAATTGGGCTTTTTGACGTTAAATCACCTTTCCCTTTCTGGCACATTTTTTTCCCTATTTTTTTTTTTCCCCTCCTTTTTTCTTTCTTCTCCTCTTTCTTTTTCCTTTTCCTTTTCCTTTTTTCTTCCTACCCAAATTTTTTTATACACACACAATACATATCACATCTATAATAATTTTCATCTTTCATCCTCCCTATGCCAAATATTTGGCTATTGGACAAACAGTGTAATACAAGCTTTAGCCTATTGGCACGGAACGAAAGGGAAACTTAGAACGATTCAATGACACGAAAAGTGAAAAATTTTGTTGTGTAAAAAGTATCTCGATTTTATTTGTTTCCACTCATTCTATTTCTACAGTGTTGAAGAAACGTCAAATCAACTGTATATTTGCTGCCATATGATCATCACAGTATGCTCTGGTCACGTGAAGAAAAAACAACAACACTTCAGTTTGTGATTTTTCCATTTTATTCTGTGATAATCTCATCAAGAAATTCTATTACTACTTACACCTTTGAATTGCTGGATGCATTTCTACAATCTGAAGGAATAAAATGTTCGGAGCACACGAACATATGGTTGCTATCGTGAACACTCGAATCGTTAAACTACAACCAATTTTGCCAGTTTGCAAATTTCCTAGAAGTACGAACTCTGTAGTGCATTATTTCTTAGCCAGAGCAAACAAAAAAAAACATTGTCGTATGCCGATGTGCTGAATCAATTCATATATAATAGCATATGTTTCTCCCGCATTTTTCTCTGTTTTTACGTGCTTCTGTCTCTAAAAATACTTAGAGAAATGTCATAACAACAAAAATCAAGGGCTCTAAATCACACACATAAGGTATATCAAAAACGCAGATGACGTCACTACAATAACCAGTTGGGAAAACAACTCGTGTGCAATATAGAGAACGGTGAATTAATGTCAATAGATCTCTATCTCTTGCTGTACAGAACCGCGATTCGCAGTATATCAAAAACTGCTAGTGTTTTTATGTATCTTCACTTCAATCTCATATTTTGATATATTTCGTTCTAGCTTGAATGTTTGTCTGCGCTTTTGAATTAATTTTTCAGCCCCTTTTCCATCGGCAGAGTTTTCTAAAACGTTATTTGAAACAATTGTAGATAATTTAAGCTACTACCATGCCAATATATGAAACCTATAGTTCAATACACCAATTGCTGATCAAGAAAGTTAGACACTAAAAAGATTAAGTGTCAGTTAACTCCCATACAAAGTCCCGTAGAGGGGTGCATGAATACTTTTCTTTTTCAAATGCAATTGCACTTGCACAAAATATTTCCTGTGAATTAAAATTCATAATATTTTGGAAATACTCAAGCTCCTTAGTCAAATGCATGTTGCGAATTTCGTTCAAATAAAAAAAGTTCATTAAAATGTCACACATTATCAGGCCATTCTGACTGGAAATGCTCTTAATTGATTTTACACCGTATATAAAATTGCTTATTATTTTCAACTGTCGAGTCAACTGTCAAGGTGGTTGAATAAAACAGTGGTTTGTTAATTTAAAAGAAGTATTATAGTCTCAATATAGACTTCTCCAAATGCTTAAGTGTGGGGTGATGGGGTGTGATACAGATTATTTTACGGAATGTATTAACCTCTCTTTTTTGACAGTTCAGGGAGCTTGTTTACTAGGTGATTGAATTAGAACCGCTCAAACGAAAAGTTTTCATTGGCTTTTTCTGTACGATTACGTAAAAATATGTACGAATTACGTAAAAATAAGCACTGTTGTCTGTTTTCCGGCTATTTTACTTCAATCGTAATAAATTTAGAGCACAAAATCTCAAACCAATCTTTCCGAAAATATTCTAAGTCCATTTATACAAGCACCCTGAACTGTCAAAACTGCAACTGCAGGTCTAAAATTTTTGTCTAAGCTTGGAGCAGATTAAATTATTTTCCGTGTAAAATGTGTGACTCTGATGGAATAAAGTTAGGTTAGTTTTGGCGCAATGCTCTATACAGTAGCTGAGACAACTACATAACCTCTCTCAGATTCTCTTTAAAGGAATGTGTTAGGTTATTAACTTGACACGGCTTATTTTCTAAGTTTAAAATAAGCATCTTAAATTATTAGGCTCAATTTAAGTTCGGTACATGATTATTAACGTGATGAAAAAGTATCGAAAACAGAAATAAATGCCATTGCTGTATGTCAGAAAACCATAAAGTCTATTGAATTATTTTCACCTTAAAAAAATTGTATCAATTTTACCAATGATGGAAACTGGTAAGCGTTGACGAAGGAATAGTGGAAGTTATGAAAATACATCTTCTGATCGCGGGCACATCAAATATGGCAATGTATTATCTTCTGGGCAACTGTATCATAGAACCCTGCGTACAATAGCGGTCAGTTCTAACAAAGCCGGTGCATGCATGAGCAATTGCCGCATTACCGCAAAAAGCGAAGGAATTATCACACAATGACCTAGTGGATTTATTCCTATACTCCCTTTCGAAACCTGGATCCTGGGGAGGAGAAGAAAGCTTAGTAGCGGTAGCTCTAACGTTTGACTTTGCGATATGAATTTAAGAGAAGGTGGTCGCAGCAGGCTAATTAACGAATCCGAAAATATGTAATAAAGCTGCATTCAGGTAAAATGAGTTATAACGATTTATCTGTGTTTTCTATTCATACAGTCAGGAAGCGCCGTCGTTAGACCTTCAATCAAACAGATTCGAATTAGTTCCTCCCCAAACACTCCGGAAATGGCCACTCAGCGCACAAAAGAAAATCTGGTTGTGCCAAACACCCCAAGCTCTCATCTAGCAATTTGTCTGCTAGAAATACATGCATTCCACCAAGTGGTTTTCGCAAACGCCCAAGAAGTCACACATCAAACTATACCCGCCAGTGAGAATACGCCTGTCTCACACCGAAATGGAGTTGCTACTATGTCACCGTACTATGTGCAATCAAAATGAGGTTCCACGTGGTATAATTGAGACCCTGTAAGCACCAATCCTGAAAACGCCCAGTTCCAAAGGACCGGAGGAATACTGTCGCATAACTCTATGCCAATCCATGTACAAAATATATGCCCGGTTTTTGCTAGAGCATTTGAAATCGTTTCTAGGTAACATACCCAATTTTCAGTTCGCGTACCATCAGAGCAATGCGCTGAAGATCGAATTTTCACTGTCCGACAAATATTACAGTGTGTCTCACAATAGGTGTCACCTTTTTTCAGCCTTGGTTTATTTCAGCTGGGTAATTTTAACAGTGGAATTGATTATACCTGTTTTGAGTGTGTTCTTTTGACAGCTTATTACTGAAGATAAATAAGCGATTCCGTTTGTTTATATTTATCAGCTACCATGGAGGCCCTATGGGAGCAAGTTTTCAAATTACATTTGCAAAAGCTTAGACCGTGTCAGAGTAAGCGTTTTGTTTTTCGTACCTTCAGGCTTGGCTTCTCTTCGCACGTGTAGCTAGCAAGTGTACGATTTGAACCACACGCGGAGCAAAACACTCGATTCACGCGGTTAGAACATCGGCTGCACGCCGTGCACGAGAACTTGAAAACGGAGCAAGAGCATTGCCTATCGGGAGCGTGTAACATGCAGAAAGAGAAACACGGAGGAATTCAAAGATGCTCCGTGCTCTTGGGTTTCGGAAATCTTTCGTCAGTGTTAGTACGCGGTTGTATGTTTTCGAATGCTAGCTGAGTTCAAGGAAACTAGAAATGTCCATATTCAACCCAAAGGAGGTGCCAGACGAACTGCCATAGCGAAAGAAAAGGTCAAATGTATGAGGGAGCAAATAAGACGTAATCCGGCCGTATCTGGCCGTAAATTGAGCAAACAATTTCAAATGTCCCCTGCTTCAATGAACAGGCTCCTCAGACATGATCTGAAATGCAAGCCGTACAAGAAACAACGGGTTCACGGGTTGACGGAGCGTCAAAAGCAAGCCAGGGTAAAATTATGATCTAGTTCCCTATTACGTGGTTCAGTTCACGGTGTTTTTAGGTTGTTCTCGAATTGATGACTGCCGTTCACGGATCCGGGCACGAATATTTTCCGTGTATGAAGGTAGAAAACGGGATCACCAACTAAAGACACACAGGATAGATCGCGGCAAGCCGTGCTTTGAAACTGACGTGATTTGTTATCACTGCGGCGTTTTCGCGAAAAAAAAAATCCATCAATAAACAAATTAAACTAAAACAAACTTTTTTTTTCGATGCACAGTGATTGTTGTTTTCCGAATTAAATTTCTTTTCGAAAGTGTTTTTATCTGTGATTTTGATTGCACTGAATTTTTGCGTGATTGTTTGAAGTGCTAATTGTATTCGTACTGTTCCATTCGAAAAGCATGATGCGAAAATATTTTCCGGATAGCGGAGTGCTACTCCTGTAGACACAGCGAAGCCGTCCAATTGAAAACTGAACATTAACAACAATTTTCGGTGAGATCTATCTGATTATAGCAACATTATAACAATACTGCAAAATACGTGCCATCTTCAAAACAATATGATTTGATGATGGAAGTGTATGCACAATACTAATATCAATATGATGTTTGTGCTGTGTTTATGCGGGGCTTGTTGGAAGTCAAAGTGACCTCGGAATGGACGTGAGTATTCAGGCATTCTGAAATGGGTGTGGCAATGGCGAAAGGGCTTAAGGTAAGGAAAGCACCCGGACCGGATGGACCGGATCCCTAACGTGGCTCTGAAAGTTGCGATTCAGGCATTCCCGGAAATGTTCAGGGATGTGGTACAGAAATGTCTAGAGGAAGGCCATTTCCCGGACATGTGGAAAATACAGAAATTACCCAACAAACATCGGTGTTGAATTAGAGCTTGTTCAAGCAAATTTGGAGAAGCTATTCAGCTGTTTCTTCTAGAATAGCTGAATAGCTTCTCCAAATTTGTTTGAACAAGCTCTAATTCAACACCGATGTTTGTTGGGTAGTGTTGTTGCCGAAGCCAGGGAAGCCTCCGGGGGATCCAGCATTGTATAGGCCAATATGCCTATTGGATACGCTTGGGACACTCCTGGAGAGGATCATCCTCAACAGGCTGACGAAATTTACTGAGAGTGAGCACGGGCTATAGAAGATGCAATTCGGTTTCCGGAAAGGGAAGTCTACGGTGGATGCCATTCGGACAGTTATCGAGACAGCCGTAAAGGCGTCCAAACAGAAGCGGAGAGGCGATCGATATTGCACTGTTGTAACGATCGACGTTAAGAATGCCTTCATTAGCGCCAGTTGGGAGGCTATTGCCTGATTACCTGTGCAAAATTCTGAAGAGTTACTTTCAGAACCGGATGCTAATCTACGAGACCTCCGTGGGGTGGAAATCGGTGAACATTACGGCGGGAGTTCCGCAAGGTTCCATCCTTAGCCAAACACTTTGGAACGGGATGTACAACGGGGTGCTGACGCTGAAACTTCCCAAAGGCGTAGTGATCGTTGAATTTGCGGATGACATCGTATTATCAGTGAAAGGCGAAACACTGGAAAAATTGGAAATGCTGACGACTGAAGCCATCAGCATAATTGAAAACTGGATGCAAGGGTCAAAGCTGCAGATAGCCCACCACAAAACGGACGTGCTTATGGTCAGCAACTGCAAAGCGGTACAGCGAGCAGAAATCGTCATCGGAGGGCTTGCCATAGCCTCGAAGCGCGTGCTGAAGTATCTGGTTGTGATGATCGACGACCGGTTAAATTTCAACAGCCACGTAGATTATGCCTGTGGGAAGGCGGCGAATGCCATCAATGCGGTAGCCAGAATCATGCCGAATAGCTACGCTGCTAGCGGCGTCTACTGGCTAGTGTATCATCATCGATACTGAGATACGGATGTCTAGCCTGGATTGCAGCGCTGGAAACCAAGCGAAACCGGGCGAAGTCGAGCAGTACGTTCAGGCTCATGGCCATGAGAGTCATGAGTGCGTACCGAGTTCGGTTCCGATTGTGTTCAAGGAAACGGGTTTCAGTGGGATCAGAAGTCGGCCCTTTCTCAAAGGTCGACCCTGACCACACTCTGACACAGTGCACGATGACCAAGTGTAGGCCTCTGTGTTAGGTCAGTCCATAAAGATTTCCCGAACCTTGTATAAAAAAAAAAACACACAAAAACACACACACACACACACACACACACACACACACACACACACACACATACACCAACTAAAGACACACAGACGCACCCAAGAAAGACAAGAGACAACGATTATGTATTTATTGGATTTTATATATTTTGATTTTATTTTATTGTTATTTTTATTTGTTTTCAGCAAAAACCTTTGGGTGTAATGAAGTGTTCGGTTTGGATGCTTAAGAGGAATGTGTGACAAAGAATTTATTGTTCACCAATGCAGAATATCTTCTACGTTTCTATTTGATTGCTAGAATAGCCATTTTATAAGATGCCTGCAGCGATCAAGCTTATAAAAGGTGTTTCGATCAAAATTTGGTCGACTTTAACTTGACGCATTTCCTTTCATCGTGCATTAAAACATTTTGCACACCCCTCATCATGCCTTTATTTTGATTTTGAGATTAGCACTTCAGTCATCAACATGTCGTCGAAGGAAGAGAAGCAACACATCAAAATTTTGCACGTGCATGGCGAAAATCCAAACTACTCTCACGCCAAGTTGGTGAAATTGTTGAATGTGGCTAACTCAACTGTTACCAACGTATCAAAAGTCTTCCGTGAACATTTGTCGACAGCCAGGAAAGCTGGATCGGGGGAAATCGAAAGTTGGAGGCCACAGAGACGACAAAAAAAGTTGCCCGCTGTTTCGAGCGGAACCCCTACCGCTCCGTCCGAGATGCCGTAAAGAAGCTGGGAGGGGTGCCTTCAACCGTTGATAGAGCTAAAAAAACGAGCTGGGCTGTCGACTTACAAGAAAGTGGTGACTCCAAATCACGACGATAAACAAAACACGTCGGCCAAAGCACGATCGCGAAAGTTGTACACGACGATGCTGACGAAGTTTGATTGCATGGTAAAGGACGATAAAACTTACGTCAAGGCAGACTTTAAACAGCTTCCTGGACAGGAATTTTATACGGCAATCGGACGGGGAAAGGTGGCAGATATATTCAAGCACATTAAACTGTCAAAGTTCGTGAAGAAATATCCGGTGTGGCAGGCCATCTGTATCTGTGGCTTGAAGAGCAACGTCTACATTGCGACCAGAACCGTTAACCAGGAAATTTATCGGAACGAGTGCCTACAAAAACGTCTACTGCCTTTCCTGAAGCGACACAATTGTCCGTCTATTTTGCCGGATTTGGCATCCTGCCATTACGGAAAAAAGGCCATTGCTGCCAACAACGTTCAAGTGGTGCCCAAGGACAAGAACCCTCCCAACACGCCAGAGCTCCACCCAATCGAACAATATTGGGCCATCGTCAAGCGGAACCTTAAGAAGACTCAAAAAGCTGTTGTGACAGAGAATCAGTTCAAGGTAAACTGGCGTTCTGTGGCGAATAAAGTGGACAAGGAGACTGTACAAAATCTTATGGCAGGTGTTAGACGAAAGGCTCGGCAATTCGCATTCGGTAAAAAGGAAGCTTAGCTGAATATTTCTCATGTATTCTGTATTAACTGAACTTGAAAAAGAAAAAGAATTTGACTTATTAAAAATAACTTTGATCGACTCACACACATTACTGTTTGACCAAATTTTGATCGGAACACCCTTTATGACTGGCAAAGACCTATTGCTCTGAAGAATGCCCCATGAGTAGGAAGAAGAATACACCCGTTATCTATGAAATGTTGGCGACATGGAGTATGCTATCCCACTCTCGATATCCAAATAACCGTGATGGCTAAACAGTCACACTCCCCAGGATTAAACAGTCTTATTATTCTTATTTGTGGAAAAAGCTTCAGTGAACTTACTACGAATCTATGCGAAGACTGCAAAAATAGCAGAACAAAATACTTCACTGAAATGTAACATGAATCTCGTCTGATGCAGCAAAGCTAACAGATGTTGCTCATATTTTTTGCCATTTCCCTCAGCGGTTTTTGTCCGCCAAGCACAATTCTATCACGAACGGACAAAATTAAACTGATAAAACTCTGCCTTGCGGTGCGGGGGCAGAGCACCACAATAAATCAATATACGAAAAGAAATACACCGTAGCACAATTATCGAATCCATTACTCTATTGCATAAGAATTCCATTAAAGTCACTACATCTGCAATGTTTGGATTTTTGTGTGTGGCGAAAACGACGTAGCAAAAACAAATCGTGTCAGTTTCGTAGCACGGATTGCTTCGATGGATTGCGCATCTCCAACATAAGTAAAACCAAAATACCAAAAAAAAAAGATGTTATAGATTGAATATACAACTCCCCACCCACAACGAATCCCGTGGTATGCCCTCGAAAAGGAACGGCCAATCTTCTGCAATCTAGGCTAAGGAGAAATTTCCCACTCACCGGCCCCTTCGTTGAACTCGACTCAGCAAGCAGAGTACGGAAGCGGAAAATTAATGCGTGAAAATGGTCATCTCATCCACGGGCTTGCACTTGGGGGTCTGCGAAGTGTTTATGCCCAACACACCCGCATCCCTCCCCCACCAATCACCCCGGCGAACTGTATCCTCAGCTGATGCATATGGAGGAGTGAAAGGAGCCCTCCGAGTGATGACCCGGCTGTGGGGCATCCATGTGTTTGGTTGGCTGGCTGGCTGCCGCTGCGCGTGGCCAGGCGGGTGTGTAACCGGCTAATGAGTTGCTGATTGATGAAAAGCTAGCAAACAACCAGCACGAGAAACCCGTTTCGGATGAATCCTCCATGATCGTGATGGGAAAAACAACCGACGGTGGAAAATTAATTTTCCGAAACTAATGATTGGGCAGCGGGTGCGTGAAAAGCCCTACTCAACAGCCGACCGAGGTAATAATGTGTGATTAGAAGCTATTTTACGGCTGGTAATGAAATCGAAAACCCCCTCATGGATGATTTCGTAATAATTGCAGGTCGAGGAACTTCCGATAAATTACGCAGTGTTTCCGGACTTCAAGCATGCGATCGAGCAATTTCAAGAATCGTCATATTTATGGCATTCGCAAGCGCCTTCACATCCTTCGGCAATCGCGAGATTCGATTCCATTTCTGGTCATAATGCACCCTTCAATTGACTGTTTTCCCATGGCACCTGCCGAGCAATGCAATGCAATGCAACCACAACGGGGATCTCGAGTCTGCCGATTGAGTGCAAGGTTATGTCACACGTTGAGCGACTATTTGTCAGCTGACTGCGGCGGTTGAATTCATAATTCCTAAATTAATACCCCTGACGACTGGTCGCATAAGTGTACAGTCTATAAATGAACTTCATCTAGCCGGTAGCTTATATTTCTCTATTTTTTTTTGTCGGGCTGTATACTTATACCGAATCTGGCTGATTCGCGTTTGTCTGAAGTTCAATCGCAATGGCACAAATCTCACCTTCGATAGCAGCTGCGGACCAGAACTGCCTCTGGTGTCCATTTATGGTAGCTTGACACCTCTCTGGTCCGAGAGAAGAGTTTTGGTTGCGCTGAACGGTAGGATTGTTTTGCATATAATCGCCTAATGACCCACTTGATATGGCTAAGTAGTGGGGTTTCACTTGAACAAGTTGTTCTTCATAAAATATTGATACAAAGACTTGCCAACGAGATGAATGTTCCCAATATCAAGATGATGAAATTGTTTGAGCCCACGATTAATGACCATAAAAAAATAATTAACGTGACGAGTCTGGGCGATGAGCAGCCATTTCCATTTTGGAGGAGGTGGTGTTGCCATGTATGTAGTCGGCTTAACAGACTAGCGCAGCAGCATAATGTGAGAGGCAGCTACCATGGTTTGTCCAAATTGCACAACTAATTGATCCAATTAAGATATTACGCCAGGCATGGATACGACGAAGGGCTACTGGCTATTGCTTGGTGATCAATCCAAATTCCACACAATTGATTGATGTTCCTTAAAAATTGTGCAGCTCGGTTTTGTGGTGGAGCGGCTTACGGTGTGAATAGCCTTTGGCTAATTGATTTCCCTTCCGTGGTAGTTAAATTGTTAAATAATGGATTGGCTGATAATTGTGTCCAATGATTTCGAGTATGTGATAACCGTAATATTATGTTATCTTTTAACAAAGACTTATCGTGGGACATTTGTGCTGTGCACACCAAATAATCTTAACTGATTCCAGCAATAGTTTTTGCTGGAAACACATCAGAAAAACACTTCTGGCTGATATTCCAGCATATCTTTAAACAAATAACTGAAAATCAGCATCGATATTTACTGAATATCCTTCAGCATTCACAGTTATGCTGTTAACCAGCATTGTTTTTGACATTTTGTGGAAGCCAGTATTGTTTACCGAACATCAGCAAATATTTTCTTACTGATTGTAAATCAGTAGCTAATATTTACTGAAGACCAGTAAACTATTTTGTCTGTAAATTTGATGGATTGCTGGTAGAAAAAAAAAGCTTTCGTGTTTCTTTGTTTTACAAATTCAGTTCTACCCTTTCCCTTCTTTTCTTTTCATGTAATACTGGGCAAGTTTCTCAACTTATTTAAATTTACACATCTACACGCAAAGATGAGAATACCTAATTTAGGTATTTGTTTTACCTAAAATTAAGTATTGTTTACAAGACCCAACATATCGGTAAAATTAAACGATAATAAACAGTTATTTTTACTGACATTTGGGTAACATTCATTTTTCAATATTAGACGTTATTAACTACCCAAAGTTGAATAAAATTTTCGTCACTGAAGCAACGCGGTCGCCATGTTTTTCTTAGCGAAAACGTCATTATTTTTCTCATTAATCTTTCAATAAATAGTGCATTGTCCCAATATTTGAAGCAATAACTTTTGCTTTTGTTTTTGTTCTAGCCCATCAATTCTAGCGACATCAATCCGGAGCGAAATAATAAACGAGTCAAAACGTTGGGGCGGTGAAGAAAAAATATTTCTGTAATGGAGGAATCCAAGTAATACAGATGGTGCTCTTAAAAAATGATGTTTCGAGCTGTTTAAACAAAGTAGTTGGAGATCAAGAGAGCAGAAAATCGTTGATAATAACGATTCCGGCCAGTTTCATACAGTTTGAAAAAAATAGCCAGAAAGTTGTTACCAATTTCTGCTTGAGATACTACGATGTTTAATCTCACTTTAGCTTTACTTGGATTCCTCCATACTTTATTGATACTTTTTTTTTAATGCAATTATATATTTCTGTAATACATTTGAACATTTGTTTTTCCTTGAGTGCAGACTGTGGAATACTCATCCGAATGGATAAATTGTTAAATTGCATTTCTTTTTGAACCATTCTTTAAAATAAAACTACAAAAATATATCCAATTTTGAGTAAAAAGTAACGATAAAAAATCGGTAATATTTAACGTTTTCTTCCTTTAATAATATAACCCAATATTAGGTAATCTGAGTTTACGCATAATTTAGGTATGTGCACTTTTTAGCAATTATCGGTACTTTCTAACGATCTTTAGGTATTCTCATCTTAGCGTGTACATCCAACAATATCCAACCGTAAGTAAAATAAGAAAATGAAAATTTATGTATATTGATTGTTTTTATTTCCTTCCTTAGAATTTATACGCTTACTTCTCAATATTAATGAAAAAAATCCATCCCGTGGTGCAAATCGCATCAACAAAAGATTGCGAGCATAATTGAGAGAATTATTGAGTGGATAAATGTATTTCATGTGTTTCTTTTACAACTAAAGCAAATAAAAAGCTTAATTTAGTAATGGTACATAAGCCAAAAACGTGTTTTTATTTATAAAAAAAAAAAAAACATTTACTGTGCTGTATTTTCAGCAATACTGTAAATTGCCGAAAATACAGCAAAAATATTTGTTGCTGGTTTATCCAGTAAACCGTACGCATTTTGCTGAAGGGTCAGTAAATATTTGCTGCTGGTTTATCCAGCAAACTGTAAGCATTTTGCTGAAGGGTCAGTATAAGAGCTGTCACTTTTTTGAATATCAGTTTTGATGGTTGATCAGCAATCTTGGTTTTGCTGTATACATCGCTGAAATTACAGCACAAAAAAAAATCAACAATATTGCTGTTTTCCAGCAATAAAAAATTGGTGTGTGGCAATCTTGGTAGTTGAAAAAGGGTGATGGGTAATAAGACCGAAGTACGTTAGGCCGAAATACATTGGGCCGAAACGATCATTAGATCAAAACAGATTAGGCCCTATTAGTCATAAACACCGGTGGCTTCATGGAAGGACAAGGCAGTGCAGCACTCTTTGTTTACTATATTATCGTTTCAGTTGAAAACCGAATTTATCGACTAGCGACAATCGATTTTACTGTAGATCCATACGTTTTTCTTAATGTCGGAAGTAGCGCGTTGCTTAGCGCATCAGATGCGCCATAAAGCGCACTACTTCCGACATTAAAGATTATAACGTACAGAACGAGAGTAAAATCGATTGTCACTAATCGATAAATGCGGTTTTCAGCACAAGTATAATACATAAGAGTGACCAAACCCGTATCTGTTTTTTATCACTTACTATCATAGACTTCTCGCAGCAAGATGTCACTAATACTGGCGTGCTGCTTTACACGTACAGGATCGATTTGTTTATTGTTTTCAACCACGAGATCAGCTGTCAAAGTGTTCAGGTTGACAGCGGTTTTGTTTTTTATTTTCAACCAGCAAAACGATTGTATTAGTGAAGCTGCTTACTAATACTAACGTGGCTGGAGAAATCTAAGAACGCCTCAAATACAGACTAATTCATCGTTTTTTTTTTTAAATAATTTACAAGTCATTTCATGAAAACAAATCGTTTAGACTACATTCCAAGGCTCCAATTTTCTATTTGTTCCATGGATATTAACAGAGTCCACTGTAGGATTTTGGTTTAGCTGACATTTGTTGTTATTATACTTCACTTGGGATTTTTTTCAAATGAAAATGAATACAATAACCAGCACAAATAAAAGCCCACCGAGCATTAGTTTACAATCCACTTGTTGAATGAGTATTTTCGAGAAATAATTAGATTTTTTGTCAGAACATGACACTGTACGTTGTAGCTAAAAATAAATCAATTCATTGCTACATTGACTTACTTCGCCAATAGAATACTGCAACACGCAACCCAATGTGTCTTTAATAAAAGACTAACTACAAAAATTTCATCTTGGATTCAGAAAAAAAAAACATCTTTCAAAGACCCCTCGTTAGAAATCTTTTGACATTTCAGAATCAGTGCTTTGTTATTTACATTGGCTTAATCAATCTATCTAGGTGGTGTTAATATTAAGTCGCCTGTAGCATGTGTTTACTGAGTATGGATGGGAAACAAATTAATTTACAAATCCGAGTTGTGTTGTATAAGATATAATGATGATTTGCAGTTGTGATCTAGAGTTTAGTGAAGTGAAACGGGAGTGTAAACAGTGAAGTGCGAGTGGAAGGAATGGTGCAAAGGTGATGCCAATAGTATGATTATGTGCGTCTAAATGAGATGCATAATAATGACAGTTTAGGACTGGTGAGTTTGCGTTCTATCCTGTTCTGCTGTCCTAAGTGCTGAAGTGAATGAGAGGTGTGATATTCGTATGTTGTCGGCGTGTGATTGAGTAAGATCCCAAGTAACAATTTTAGTTTTATTCCAGCCGTATAGCACTCCTCCCGGCTTTGTTGATAGAACTACATTCAAAACTGTTTTGTCTACCTTCTAGTTTTATCTATGCTTCTTTAAAGCCGAAATTTGTACAAAATGGCCCACTCTATAGACGGTTGTGAAAACAAGTTAATAAAACCTTTATAAGAACATAAAGATTTTGAAAATGTTCTAGTGAAAGATGTTATGACCACTTGAGTACCTTCATAAAACCTATTGGCTGCCATGAAAACCAGAATGTGGCCAAATGGCCACAGTTGTCAAACTTCACTGTGAAATCGAGGTTGTTTTTTTTTGTTATTCTGCTTTGTTCGATTCTCTGCTCTTCTGATTCATTTAGCAGTAAAAAAAAGGTCTAGTGTTGCGGGAAATTTTGTTTGATAGCAAAATATCCAAAACAAATTGTGTTTTCTACAGCGTATTATGCTCCAAATTATATGCGCATTTATTTTCATGGTGAATATTGGCACGATAAGAGCCGAAAATTAATGCGCTTCGGAAATTTTGCGAATTTACAACAACATAAATCAAATTAAAACAAATGTAGTCAATAAATTAATCCTGAATTTCCTGAAAAGTGCTTGGAATTGGATAAGTTTATCTAAAAGAATACCGAAATTAGCCTCCGATCTACAGTGTATTGGCATACCATTGAAAATTTGTTGCATTTATTTTTCCACATTTGAATTATTTCTTATATTTCAATATGGCGATTGGAAAAAAATCACAGTTTTGCCATAAAGCCAATTTTTCTTCGCCATGACTATTGTAAAACTATTTGTTTTTATGGTAACTTCCTTCAATGTCAATTTGCCATTTAATGCATTTACTGGAGGCAAAATGGTTTTAGAATGATTTTTTAACTGACCATAATAAGATAAAATCAATGAGTCCTAAAACGGCATTTCAATACCGCATTTTACGAGTTCATAAAGTTGAAATAAAACCTTTGATAGGGGTAAAAGGAATTTGAGAAACAAGGTTTTAAGATCGTTATAAACAAGCTGTGTAGGTTCTCATAAAGCTGACTAAAATATGAAACCTATTGGCAACTATTGGTGCCATAATAAAACCAAATTGCTTTCAAGTGGCTTTCATAAAACTTTAAAAAAAAACTTAATAAAGATGGATGGTGTTAGCAATGTTACTTGGGATTTGTTCGATTCATAGAAGAATGAATATAGAGATAATGAGATTAATGTGGGGGCAGTTTCCCTATCGGTTGATGGCAGCAGAAATGTTTCGTCGACAGAAGAAAAAAAGTTCAAAAACGTCGTGACTTTTCTTCAAAGCCATTTTACTTTTACTCAATTTGGTCGTAACGAAAAATGTAAAATTTTATGGAAATATTGTCAAAATACAGTACATTTACCACCACTGATCACTTGTTTAAATCGATGAAAAAGTTAGCCTCGTTTCTTCTGAGTTAAATTTAAAAAAAAAAAATTGAAAATGTAACTGTATGAAGACCGCAGATTTTGTATATCATACACAAACTGTAATATATCTGCAACTGTAATATTTCATAGTTCAAAATATAGACAATGGTTCACGAAAGTAATATTCTATCATACTTCTTGCCACTATATGCTTTGTTAGTTCAACATGAGCTGTTGTCATCTTCAAAGTACTTATATTCCGTTCAAAATTGTAGAATCGCTCAAAGCTTACTTTGATCGACAGTAAACATGTTAGTCATGGACATTTGCTCATGTTTCAAATTTTACTTCCTATTCCAAGTTGACGTTTGTTTTGTATAACGTTGCATGTTCGAAACTGTCGGCAAAATATTACAGCTTTTTAGTAACCTGAGAACACTTGGCCCCTTAAGTTCAAGTTCAGCTGTTTGGCCGAAGGCACATGATGATCGTTTGTTATGATGGACTGTGATTAGTATTAGTGAGCCCTTTCTCCCTTCGTGCGAAATGAGTGCCGGGCGAAATTGCTCGTCGTCCCACGCACTTTCAAAACCCGAACATTCCCGAAAATTTTCGCATGAGAGCCAAATCCCTACATTTTCGCCCGCTCTCATTTGACCCCATGGGGTCGGGAAATCGTGAGCATGAGCTACCAATCGTCATTCTCTTTCCGGCCACCGAAGTGGGAAGACGCTTCGTGTGTCACCAGAAACATTCTGCGGGGAAAATGAATAAATCTTGCGAAAGGAATTTTTCTCAGATGGGTTGGTGGTGGCTGTGGTGTTGGTGCGATCTACAACCAGAGCACGCTCGACCGATATGAAATCACAGCGCTGTCGTGACTAAAAATAACGCGCGCGCTCTGTCGAGAATAACACATATTTTTAGTAACAGAGTAGCCTGCTGCCGCTGCTGCTTGCTTGGATTGCCGTTGAAGCTCTCGCGTGACTCTAATGTGCACTCACTGATCACACATTTCCCACCGCACAGTCCATGGTTCTTTGCGCAAAAAATGCGCAAGATCTAATTTTAACTGTCTCATATGTTCATTCCAGATCGTTCCACTAAGATGAATCACGGTACACTTTTCTTTTCACCGAATTTTTCACAGTCCAGTCCATTGGCAAGCGAGTGAGCAAGCAGGCGAGCAGCAGTGGGTGTGAGTGGAAAGGCACGTTAGCGCGCTCGCGCGCACTTGATCAACCCACGCACATTTTCCTCACACTTCGTAGGACTGAACGAAAAGTGGTTATATAAGCAGGGAAAATTTTCGCACCAACGCCCCACCGAAGGAAAATGTGGGTCTCGGGAAAAATGTCGTAACTTTTTCAATGGATATTCCCAGTCACTAGAAACTGACCTCTTTGTTGGGTGACTTGACGGCTGACCGAGGACGATTGCTCGGTGCGGCTCATCACTTGCTGCTGCGAGGAAAATTGCTGACGCTGGGAAAACTGCTGGCTCATAAATTGCTGGGATTGCTGCTGAACCGACGAGGACGTCGACGAGGACGTTTGCTGTTGCATAACCATCGACGATTGCTGTTGCTGCTGCTGCTGCTGCTGAAATTGCTGCAGCTGCTGATTAGGATTAGGTCGTTGCATCCTTGCGGCTTCTTCTTTTTCTTCTTGCTTCCTAATCCAGATTGAAGCTGCTTGCAATATCCTGGCTTTTCCGAATAATCACTTGCTATGTATTCTTTGGTCGTTTTCCGCCTCTCGGGACTAATATCCACTTAGCACACGAAATTTATCTTCTCTACTAGCAGAACACTCACTTATCTCTTATAAATGAAAACTTTCATGCGCAAAAAAAAAAGTGAACACTATAAATTATAAAACTTAACAGAAAAAAAAACTTCCTTAAACTTAATCCTCTTCGTTTTCCGGGAGCGTTGCTTTCGATCTGCTTCCTCGTTCCTTGAGTTATGAGTCCGCTGAATTTTCACTGACTGAAACTGATTGGTTGGAAAATCTCCATTTAAAATTCCTCATCACTGGTGAAAAACTTCGGGAAAAATCCGTTGATCCTGATAAAAAAAAAATCCACACAAGGTCTTCGAAAAAAAAAACAACCAAAAATCTTCACACTTTTTCCAAAAGGTCACAGTCCAGGATTCCAGAATTTTCCACAAAAAATTTCACCAAGTCCTCGTTCCGAACGAAAAAAATCGCCAAGTCCGGGGAAAATCACACGCGTTCGCGGCCGAAAAAACTACAAGTCCCCGACGAAAGCACCGAAAAAATCACCAAGTCCCCTCGGAAAAATCCAACTTTAACTTTTTCACGCGCCGATCCGACCCGAAAATCCGACAAAGTCCCGTTTTAGCGGGGTACTTTGAAAATTTTCACACTGCACCGTGGCTAGAGAACGCACCTCCAATAGGCAATTTTTCCAACTGTTCTGTTCCTGACACACAGAGAGTTTCAAGTCATCCCCGAGACAAATAACTTAAGACGTCGGTCGTGTTTGAAGAGCGAGCGAAGAGTGACACCCAAGTGGCACCCGTGCTGGCGATCGAGCCGCAGATTTTCCGCGACCGGACCTCGCTCGGATGTGTGCGTGCGCCGAATTTTCCGCGGTTGCGTCGGCGCAGTACCACCGCATCGGTGGACCCCTTGACTCGCCTAGAACTTCTCGCGCAGGAATAGTTTTCCCCTTCGCCTCAGCTGCAGCACGGCACCACCGACCGCCTCCTAGGATTTATTATTGTTATTGTCGGAACTGCTCTCGTTTCTTACTCTTTTATGTTTGTCGTCTTCTTCTTCTCTTTCCTCAAGAGGATCTTGAGCGAACACGCGACGCGACGCGAGCTAGCGAGCGATGTTGATCGCTTGACGGCGACTCTGAAAATGTGAAGCGGGTTGGCTCAATTTTCCTACTCGGACTTGGTGTGATGGTGAAAATACCGCTGCCTTCGCTCCGGTTCTTTTCTCTGCCATCACGCCCTCACGGCCGGCTTCCCCCGCGTCGATCGGACGGGGACTTCGAGGGTGGATAGCTCTCACCAGACTTGAATAATTCATTGATTGAGGTTTTGGCTTCTTTCGCTTCTGTGTTGGCTGGCTGCAAGCGATGCGATGGTTGGTTAGAAGTTGCTGCTGGAGGCAGATTAGATACGGCTTTTTGCTCGCTCTGGAGATGTAGAGGATCGAGTTTTGCGCGCGCGTTAGAGCGTGCGAACGCAGCCGGGGCGCGGTGATCGGTTGGGGGAAAACCGCATGGTCTTCTCAATACGTGCGTGCAGCCGGGCGAGGGCGGTTGGTGTGGTTTATGGTTTGCAATTTGTTGTTGTTGTTGTTTCTAGTCGTTTTTCCGTTGTGAATTTTATGGTTTGTGGAATGCGCGCTGCGCTGCTCTCTCGTTCTACCGGTCTCCCACCCGGGATATTCTGGAACGGGCGAGCGAGTGAGCGCGCGTGTGGACGGCGATGATGATGATGATGATGATGATGGTGTGTGATAGCTGTGTGAACGTTATGTTTCGTAGACGGCTGCACTAAACAGGAGTAATGGGAATTCTTTCACTTATGATGTGCTGGGCGATCGTGGTTTGGGTTTGAAGTTTGATGTGAGGTATAATTTCATACCAGAAGCGGCAATTGGGTTACTTAACGTTGATTACTTTGGTTTCTTCGGTACCGTTAAGGCGGGTATGATAGATTTTAATTTTTCCTTCCTTTTCATGCTACACATTAGCGCTTGTCTAAACATCATCAATTAATCGACACCGTGACAAATTATATTTGTTCCCATATTTTTCTCAGTACTTTGCAGTTAATCATATTATCGAGCCGTTTTGGGGGCAATCTTTTATCAAAAATTGTTAGGAAGCGAAGCAATGGATTTTAGATTTTTCAAGCTTAGCATCAATAAGAACCTATATTCAACGTAAAAGCACCGCCACAAATGGCTTTTTTTTTAAGAATTCTCACAGCTAGGTTAAATTAGATCCTTTTTGGATGTAGATTTAGATAACTAGCTATTATTAAAAAAAAAAATAACAACTTTAAACCCAGACCGGGAAAACATCCATGAAAGGTCACGTTTTGTTTTCTCTGTTCGGTATATGTGAGTTTGTGAAATTGTGAATTTAGTTTCGGAAATTTCAGCAATGAGAGTGGTAGCGGTGCTGTTTATTGCTGTTTGGGTAGCCTAGCTCATCTAGCATTTCAGAAAGTCCCGGTGAAATAATTTTATAAAATTTACGTTTCGCGTTGTTTTCGAGTTATCGTGGAGCATATTGCTTAAGTTTAGTTTGTTTTTCCATTAGGTGAAGAAATGAAGAATTGTGCTTCTGTTTCCGCATGTGGTGCCGACATGGCTTGTAGCACATTTTCAGCAAACTGGAGATGTATCTTTTCTGGCGTGGGAGTCAAAATCATGATGTTGGTAGACTTTGTACGGTCGGATTTCCGTACAATTCCGAATGAGGATGAAGAACAACGAATCGTAATCAGGATAAGTAAACGTTCATTAAATGTTTAACATTATATTAAATTTTCTTGCCCATCACTTCAAGTTAATTTTTCCATCGTTGCCATAGATACGTATTGGTTTTTTTTCCTCGCTCCGCGGAATATTTAAAAATATATTTCTTTTTGCAAAAAGCTTTGATGACCCAGTAGTATAGCTTTACGCTCAATCATCTCAATCCCTTTTCTCAAAAAATTCTTGCAGAAGGGCCCCGCCGCACTTAAAAAAAAAAAAAACTTATATTATACAAAACACAAACATCAACAAAAAAAAAAAAATTGGCCGCCACCTAACCCAATTTTTTCCAGGACCTTTCTCTACTTCTCGTTTTTTAGATTAGATTAGATTAAAGACTGTATTCGATGAAATTTGGACAGACGCAATTGTTCGTAACTTTTTAGCGTGTGGGTAAAAATTATTGAAATTTTGACTGAACTTATTTCATTGTGTTGTGTCAATTGTGTAATGAGTTTCGTGAAAATCGGTCGAGTGATTTCAGTGATGGCTTCGAATGAAGAAATAGTGCGCCAACAAATTTTGGGCACTCACTTCGAAAACCCAAACGCTTCTCATCGATGGATCGGAAAACAACTCGGAATCGCACATTCAACCGTATCTCATGTGATCAAAACGTTCAAGGACCGTAAGACAACCAAGCGGAAAAATTGTAGTGGCAAAAAACGTGGCACATCAAATCCGGAGAAGGCCAGGATGGTATTGAACCAAATTTTAGCGTTATCCTAACATTTCGATCAGGGATGTTGCGAAAAAGGCGAAAGTTTCAGTTTGTTTTGTGCAGAAAACAATGAAACGTTCTGGATTACATGTGTACAAGGTCCAGAAGGCACCGAACCGGAGCGATAAACAGAACTCGGTGGCCAAAACTCGTGCAAGAAAACTGTACAGGGAGTGGCTCACAAAACCGTTCTGCATTGTGATGGACGATGAGACCTACATTAAAGCCGACACCAAACAAATGCCAGGACAGGAACACTACGTCGCCACCTCTAAGTTGGCCGTTCCGGAAAGTGTACGGAAGAAGAAACTGTCGAAATTCGCCAAAAAATTCCTTGTCTGGCAAGCGATCTGCGGATGTGGCAAAATGAGTCAGCCCTTCATCACCTCTGGGACCGTCAACGGACAAATCTACAAGGACGAATGCCTCCAAAAACGACTTCTGCCCTTCTTGAGATCTCACGATGGCCCGACACTGTTTTGGCCGGATTTGGCATCTTGCCACTATGCCTGGCCCGTCTTAGACTGGTACAAAGATAATAATGTAGTTTTTGTACCAAAAGACGTCAACCCTCCAAACACTCCGGAACTTCACCCAATTGAAAAATTTTGGGCAATCATGAAGGCAAAGCTCGTTAAAACTCCAAAACTGATAGAAATGAACTTGAACTAAGGAAAGTGTGGTTAAAAGTAAGTAAGTAAGTCGGTCCTATCATTGCCCAAAATTTTATGAAAGGGGTCAAGGCAAAGGTGCGGGCATTTGGGTTGGGAGAAGAGGTTCAATAAACCAATCAGGTCACAACTTAACCATTAAGTAGTACTTTATTTCCAGAAAGTTTGAAAAGAATCGGGCTCAAGGAAAATGTTTGGTGACCTATTTTGTGTGTCCAAATTTCATCGAATACAGTCTTTAGATTAAGAAACAACACAAAAAAAAACAAAAAAAACAGACACCAACCAAACAAAAGCAGAAAAACAAACAAAGAAAAAAAGAAAAAATGGTTGAGGAGATGATGGAACACACAACCCACCAAAAACTAGAAGACACCCCAAAAAAAAAAAAAAAAACAAAAAAATACCATCGCACATGTACGCTCACATAAACAAAAAACAACAGAAAACAAAAAAATAAACACAAAAAAAAAACAAAATCAAAAAAAATAAACTACACAAACCAAACAACCACCACACACCACACCATATAAAAAAAAAAAAAAAAAAAAAAAAAAAAAAAGAAAAAATTAAATATAAAATGAAAATAAAAATTCAAACTTACAAACAAAAAATACCAACGCCCTACCGCCCGGCCTGCCCCCAACAAAAAAAAACCACACGCAGGCCCAAAAAAAACATGCAGGTAGGGGTTTGATTTGTTTCTTTCTTCGTTTGATTTCTCAATTCCTCCTCAGTTTTCTTTTTTTTTTTTGAGTGTATCTAGCTGGAGCTGCGTGACAGCTTGGTTGTCAAGACTAGACCCTTTCCCAACGTCACCTCTACTACGACCAATACCTTAGAAGCACTAGCCTATGTTGGCCGCTTGAGCACTAGTTGAAGTAATTAGTATTGGACCGTAGTATTCTTCAAAATTTCAGTTTCAATTTTCCCGCTATGATGTTTTGTAATGCAGTCGTAAAATGGAAGCTCAAATTAATACCCAATCCTAGATGTCGCGAGCTTTGTTTAATGATTTCTAATGTTTCCTGGAGATGATAATCCGGGACAAAGTGCCGTCTAAGTGCTGAAGTCATCTCCAGGCCGTTTGTAGTAGTAACTAGATTTCAAAAAGACATGTAAATTGCCAAGCAATAATTCTTAGGGAAGACATTCAGGCCTTTGATGTAGTCTATGTTGACAACTAGTAGTACTGAAGTCAACCCCAAGAAGTATTGCAACAAGAGTATGCATTATATTTATTATTCATACAGCGAATGATATTTCTAGACAACCCTCAATTGCAATGGTGCGCCTATGTTGGCTATTTTCAGCACTGCGGTATCTTCTAATAATAATCCCAAAAGTTTGAATAAGTATGTAATGAGCATCCACTTTAAAGTGTGTTATAAGGGCCAGTCAGTCAGGTTGTCTTATGTCAATGGCGTTCATTTTACAGCCCCGAGCTATTTAGTTTTATTTACCCTGACAGCAGAGGAATAAGAATAAATGAAACCATGATAAGTTGATTGACATTGAATTGAACTTGAGTTAAATTGAAATGGAATCAAAATTACACTGAAATGGAACTGAAATGGAATCGAAATGAAATTAAAATCGAAGCAAAACTGATTTGAAACGGAATCGAAATAGAACCTATATGGAACTGAACCAGAATTGAAATGGAACTACCGTAATTAAAACAACCCCCCCCCCCCCCCCTTCTAAAGTAAGTCAAATACTAGATCATCACTGAGCGGACCCTCCGCACCGTTGCTGAAATTAACGACATGGAAAGGTTCAATTTACTGCTCGTGCTTCCTCCGCGTCCTATCTCTAATAAACATGCTTGTCATCGTCAGTCTAAAGTAAAACTTTTCTGTGGCTATGTGCTTCATTTCGAACAGTCAGATATTTACCATGATCAATATATTCACCCTTTTCGAAAATTTTGCAATTACTTTCACTTATTATACCACGAGCAAACCAGGTATTTTGGTTATTCATTCCATAAAACAAATGGATTAACAACAACATA
Source organism: Aedes koreicus (assembly GCA_024533555.2). Lineage (NCBI taxonomy): Eukaryota > Metazoa > Arthropoda > Insecta > Diptera > Culicidae > Aedes > Aedes koreicus. Next base: position 122,317 of record JAHHFK020005622.1, on the reverse strand, counting down.
AGTTGCCACGAAAATGAAAAGTGTACTTTTAGTCGTTTCCCTTTGATTGAAAGTAAGAAGTCTAAGAGCGAATTGCGACATAACCCGCCAGTATCACACCTGATGTTAGTGCCTTTATATAAACGTTCTACGACGTGGCAGTGAAATAAATGTGCAGAATATGTGATACTTTCACAACTGGTCAAATTCTTGGTCTCACATGCATGTTGATAACATGAGATAAGCCCTCTCACCGTCGACAAGGTGAAAAATTTCTCAATTCCTCCTCAGTTTTCGCGACGAAATTATTGAAGTAGATCATACCCTTCAGGTTGGCCCAGAAACTCTCGATGGGACGCAGCTGGGGGACGTTGGGCGGGTTCGCCGACTTGGGTACCACATCGATATTCAGCCGCTCCATCTCCTCCAACGATCGCTTCGAGTAGTGGGCCGACGCCAGATCCGGCCAGAACACCGCGTCTTCGCCCTTATGGTATTTCTTGATGAACGACGCAACTTTCGGCAGGCATTTCGTACTATAAATTTCCCCGTTCACGGCCAGTCCGGAGCGAAAGAAGAGCGGCTTTGACATCCCCTTCTCGCTGATGCCACAGCAGCACCTTCTTGGGGAACTTGGTGTGTGAAATGAACTTCACCTCGGAGCTCACTTCTTCGTGGGGGAAGGAAATGCCCTGCAAGTCGTTGCCATCTAGGGTGAGATAGGTCTCGTCGTCCATGACCACCGCCACGTCGCGATTCGCCGGGAAAATCGAATTGACCATCTTATTCAGCCGCTGCCGTTGCGTCATTGCCTGCAGTTTCAAAACCAGTGGACGCGACTTCCGCTTCCTGACATGTATGCTCATGTTCGCCAGGTACTTTTTCACTGTTTGGCCGGTTGAGCCGACCTCCCGGCCAAGCGCACGCAGCGATGTAGCCACTTTTTCCTCGATCTTCCTCTTCAGCATCCTTTGAAGCTTCTTGTCGCTCAGGGTTGTCGGCCGTCCCGAACCGGGCTTTCTTTCGATCCTTTCATTGTTGTCTAATAGTGCCAAGATGTTGTAGATGCCGAAACGGGCGTATCCGGCGTCCACAAAGTGCCGCACGATGTCCGTTATCGACGCGGCGGGGTGCCGTTCTTTGAACGCGCACACTTCTGAACGGAGTTGCTTGACTGTTTTTCCCATCACGGTTAGAGTTCGACTGATAGAGCTGTCAAATTTTGTCCCTCACTCATATATTAATATATTTGTTGCTGCGGTAGGGTGGGGGGGGCGCGAAAAAAGAAATCTTTTTTTTTTTTTTTTTTATATAAAAACGTTATTTTATTTTCTCACAGTATAGAAAAAAAAAAAAAAAAAAAAAAAAAAGAAAATATTTTATTAAAATGTAGTATACAAAATAAATGCAAAATGGATAGCCAAGCAATTAATAAGTAATGCAGGCGAGCCAGATTTATAAAAGGCAGCGTTTACAAACAATAGATCTACAGAAGACCATATATTCGTCACTAGGAGAATCATGGAAGAATATTGGAATGCAGGAAAGTATTTGTATGTATTGGCATTGGACATCAAAAAAGCATTTGACACTGTGAAAGTGAATAATATTAGAGACATCCTGATAAGTCTAAAAGTACCGACAAGATTTGTTGATAGAGTTATAGCATGCATGAAAGACGAAGTTACAAGAGTATTATGGAACAACCAGCTATCTGGAGAGGTGAGAAGAGGGAAAGGAATCAAGCAAGGTTGCCCGTTATCGCCAATACTATTTAACTACATTATCCAAGATATAATTCGTAAAATTGCTGAGAAAATACCCGAACTAAAGTTAATGGATCTAAAGGTTCTTAAATTGCCGTTACTATTAGCGTTTGCAGATGATTTGCTCATATTAGCAACCAGTATAGATAAACTAGAACACATACTGAAAGAACTCGTCAATCAATTAGGAGAAATAGGACTAGAATTAAACTACGACAAATGCCAGTTACTACTGAGATTTCCAAACAATAACGATCAGATACCAGAAGAAATAGTACTAATTGAAAAAACTTTTAAGGTATGCAACAGGATAAAATATTTAGGAGTATGTCTTAAAGCATCCTTAGATAGGCGATCAACAAATAGACAACGATGCGAAAATGCATATAAAACAAGTAGAACAGTTCTAGATTTTCGTAAAAAATTTAATCCCTCGTGGGAATTAGGGAAGTTGATATATAAAACAGTGATAGCCCCATCTATAATATATGGAACGAAAGTGGCAGTTCTGACAAAAAAAAAATAGAGTAAATATGGCAAATTATGAAAAACTTATATTAAGAAGTATTTTTAATTATTGTAAGAAACCAGCAAATATTAAATTTAATGCCAAGACACTGTTGGAAGGAAAAACAATAAATAGGAGAGCAAGAGTAGGAAGAATCAGTTATTATGGTCACATTCTGAGAAGAGTTGAATCACATCCACTTAAACTAGCTTACAAACTAAAATTCAACAATAAAAAAGAAGGACGACCAAGCCTAACGTGGAACGACTCACTAGAACAAGACTTGAGTAGATATAGGGAAATAAGCAGTGAAGAATGGAAACGATTAGCGCAGGATAAGGAGGAATTAAAAAAAAGGCAGAAGAAATATACAAGGAATCAGATAGCGAAATTTCTGACGGAGAAACATCGGAAGAAGAAAATGAAAAATCAAAAAAGTACAAATATTGGAAAAGAAACACTAGGAACTGAAAAATAGAGTTAAAGCAGATTAATTGACACAGGAATAAAAAGGTATAAATTAATTTAGGTAGGTTCGGTGAGAAAAAAAAAGGATTAAAAAAAAATCAGACCTAAACACAAAAGAAAATTTTAAATACTAGAATGCTAGCAAGCACCCAAATAAAAAAAATATATAAAAAAATAATAAAATAAATAAATAAATAATTAAAACAACAACACTAAGGTGTGATATTAATGGGTTCATCAATGAGTAAGAATAAAATAACCTCACGTGAATGAGTTCAAGACGAATTTTAATGTTCTCGTGTTGGGTTGAATGGAATAAACGAAATAGACCTAAGCAAAATTAAAAGTATACATTTTTCTTAACTTTACTATAAAGCAGTTCGACTTACTTCACATCACGCCTTAAACCCATGTTTAAAGTTGAGGAACGAACCAAGCGAAAAATAACAGCATTCAGAAAACATGTCATACAAAAAAGAGATTCTAACAATCGAAAACAATTTAGTCAAAGGGTACGCAAAACGACAATGAATTATAAAAAAATGATTATTACTGTATTTTTCACAATTCAAATAAGCTGAATCCTTGAAATTAAATGCACTCAGAGATACAAACCTTGCTATTATAATGTTATGATTGATCCTGACAGACAGTTACAATGATAAAGAATAATAAAAACCCTTACTTTCAGCCAAATTCTCTAACACAAGGTAAGCAATCAAATAACCACGACAAAATGTACTATACTTTAAATAAATAACATATAACGGGGGAAGGGAGGGACCATCAGGGCACCCAAGTGAAACGATTTGGATAGGGAGCATAGGACTGCCTCCTCCCTATCGTTAACATTTCGCGGAACAAGGCCGGGCTCTGCGACGCCATCTATTGGGTTTATTCTGTCAATCGAGGGCTCGATTCTAGTGCTGTCAGTGTGAACTTGCTTTTGGAAGGAGATTCTCTTCCCTTTATTCGCGGGTTTCGCGTAAGTGTCTCTGCTTACGGGTCCGCACAAGCGTTTTTGGCCCTTTATACAGGAGCTTGATGAGCACAGACAACTATAGAATCCTGATCAAATCGTTTTTCAGATTATTCCACTGCTATGGAAAGTTTCCTTGCTTCAATAGATGGTAGTATTACATCATCATCATCATCATCATAAATTACTATTTTTTTCAAGTAAATTACTTTATATATAAACCCACAGGACGCCCAAACCCCCAAAAAAAACCCCCCTCCACATTCCCACCTTCCCCGAACATCTCTACCCAGTACCAAAATTCCCCCTAAATTTCCTACCTACCGGAAGCGAACCCAGGCACCTTCAGAATGGTCTTGCTTTGTAATCCTACGCGCATAAAGGGCGAACACGAAAATTATTGCGACACCGAAAATGTCATGCCAATTTTCTTATAATGTTTAGAATCAAACCAAAATTTTAGGGTAGTTTTATACATATATTTACTTCAAAAATCAAAAGAAAAGTTAATCGATGGAGCCTTGAGTGTAAAATTGAACGCATTTTCGCTTGATGCCCTCCATCAAAGTCTTTACAGTGTCATCCGGTACCAGTTTCTCAGTTTTTTTTTCCATTTTCTTAACATGTCCTTCTCGTCTTTGACTGTCTTCTTGCTCTTCCGAAGTTTCCGCTTCATCATTGCCCAGTACTGCTCCACCGGGCGCAGCTCCGGACAGTGTGGCGGATTCATGTCCATTGGAACAAAATGGACAGAATTGGCCTCATACCACTCCAGGACACTTTTAGAATAGTGGCATGATGCCAAATCTGGCCAAAATAGCGGAGCTTCGTCGTGCTGCTGCAAGAACGGCAAAAGGCGCTTCTCGAGGCACTCAGTAGATCTCGCCATTTACTGTGCCCTTTGTCACGAAAGGCTCACTCCTCAGTCAGCAAGAGCAGATGGCCTGCCAAATGAGATATTTGGAGGCGAACTTCGACATTTTCTTCTTCTTAAATTGGTCGTCCACATAGAACAGCATCTTCTCGTAGAGCTTCCGTGCCCGAGTTTTAGCCGTCGATTGTTGCCGCTCATCGCGGTTTGGGAAGTTCTGTACCTTGTATGCATGTAGTCCAGCTCTCTTCTTTGCATTGTGGACGTAGCTCTGCGACATGCCGATCTTTTTAGCCAAATCACGGCTTGAGACGTTGGGATTTGCATTAATCATCCGCTTCACCTTTCCCTCCGTCTTTTTGTTCTCCGGTCCCGGTTTTCTTCCAGCTCCTTTGCCGTGGTCCAACGTCAACCGCTCCTGGAACCGCTTAAACACTCTGGAGACGGTTGAATGGTGAATGTTCAACATTTTTCCCAACTGCCGGTGCGACAGGTCAGGAAATTCCAGGTGTTTGGAAAGAATTTGTTCTCTCGACTCGCGTTGGTTCACCTCCTGTTCGATCTCAAACAGCACACAGCGTGCTTGCTGTTGTGTGGATAGCACCAAACACGCGTCCCCCCAGGAGCGTGTATTGTTTCCACCCAGTTGAGTGCGGCTAGCAGGCAAACAGCCTGATGCTTTTATTGTAGCTAAAGTGGGCAGCGTGGAACATCACTGTCGGCGCGCCGTATCTATTCATGCATCATTGTAATGATGCGGTGCGCACGGCACTATCCGTACTTCGTGTCCCATATAAAAGGGACACATCACCCCATGTAGTCTAGTGGTATTCTAGTGGTGTTATCATCTTGTTCATACCCACCGAGCTGGCACGCTGCCTCTCGGTGGTAATAAATTATCATCGACATAGTAGTCCGTTTTCATTCGTTGTCTCATCATTGTGTCTCAGAAAGGAAATCACAACGTAGGGCCTGGTCAAGCCCTGGACGAAACACCTCCATTTTCGTTGAATCGAAAAACACGACTTCGAGTTTGACAGCATGTAAACAATACACATCAATAAGAAAGTGTGCAAAATTTGGTTGATTTTTACCCGATGGTAAAAAAGTTATGCCCTGTTGAATGTGTCGCAATAATTTCGTGTTCGCCCTTTACACGCAGAGCTTTTGAAGGCCCTAAGAAAGGCCGAGGTGGTGTTATGGCGGCATTTTAGTTGCTCGGAAAGCTGTGAGCTTTCGGAACGTGTACAATAAATGATGACGTCAATTTCAACACCCACTTGTTGTTTCTTAATGCAATTTTATTACCTGTGGTTTTGATTATATATCAGAATTCCAGGCTTATCCCTTTTCACCTTCTCGCCACGGAAAAAATCCATCATTTCTATCCCATTTTTAACTCCATATGTCTATGAAGGCAGTATGAAGGATACAGTATCCCCACTGATCGTAAGGAACCGGACAGGTGTTTTCCAGAGATCGATAGATGGCAAGTATGTATATAATCTCTAATCTGCTTTCCCTGGTGCATTCAATTTCGCTTACAGCCACCCGTGATGTGTACGGTCAGCTATGCATAGCTATGGGTCATCATATATGTGAAGAGACGTCATTCATGCGACCAAATGACGCTTACGCTAAACCGTTCTTTTCAATTTATCTCACAATTTTTCGAAGAATCTTTTTTTTTGTACTTGGAGGCAATGTATTATAGGGTGGAGAATGCAAAAAAAAGTGAATTTTGGTCGTCTTGGCGCTTACGTCAACTATGTATTCCAAGGCAGAACAATCGTCCGTTTACCATAATGAACTGCTCTATGCTCTGCACTCAGCAAATGGGAAGTCTGCAGGCCCCGATGAAGTTAGCTATCCACTCCTTAAACGCTTACCATTCCAAGCAAAGGTTGCCTTACTTGGTGCTTTCAACCAAGCCCTGGGCTAATCAATCATTTCCCGCTAGTTGGAGACACAGCTTCGTTGTACCAATTCCTAAGAAAAACGCCGGATCACCAGAACCCCAAGATTACCGACCAATACCGCTTACCAACTGCGCATCTAAAATTATGGAACGAATGGTCAACTCCGTATTCCAAAATCGCGATCAACTCCGTATTCAAAAATCTTCCAGCCGGAGTGCACATATTCGTTTATGCAGATGATATCGTAATCGTAGTGGTAGGCAAGCATCGCAAAGTATTACTGAAAATTCGTAATTTTGTGAATGAAATCCCGGTTTATTTCATGAATCTTACGTGTTACGAAAAATCTGTGATAACGAATGGATTCAGGGAGGTTTATTTCATAAAATCCAAACCCAACATTCAAAGGGCGGAGCTGAAATTCATGTTTTCAAAATAGGAAATCTTGATTTTCATGAAAATTCGTAATTTTGTCAATGAAAACCCGGTTTATTTCATCAATCGTACGTGTTACGAAAAATCTGTGTTCATGAATGGATTCATGGAGGTCCATTCCATAAAATCCAAGTCCAACTTGCAAAGGGCAGAGCCAATATTCTGGTTGTTGATGAGGTAGATCATATTACTACGGAAATACGTGTTTTTGTGAATTTTAATCACATTTTTCTCAAAAACTGGACGTGTTACAGCATTTCTGAGCCCATATTTGAATTCAGCGTGGCAAAATCTATAAAATTCAACATATATACTTGAAGGGAGTGAAACACAGCTGACTAGTGTAATCAGAAGAAAACAACAAGCTGCTGTTCGAGCAGGCGCTAGATGGGCTGAGAAAGCTGGCATAAAAATGGCTGCAGAAAAGTGCGCAATCTCGCGCTGCTGCGTACACAGACATCATCCATGGATGAGCTCAATCAAAATCAACGGTTGTGAAATTCCATTCCAAAAACAAGTACGAATTCTTGGAGTTACAATTGATAGAAGGTGTTCGTTCAATCCCCACCTTGCTGCAATTAAACAAAAAGTAGAGAGCAGGATGCGCTTAGTAAAAACCATCAGTAATAAACATCAATAAAACAACAGAAATTCACTTCTTCTCATCGGAAACAGTACGGTAGTCAGCAAGTTACTATATGGACTGAAACTAACGATCCGATCTTCTACAATGCTCATCCATACACTTGGTCCTGAATATAATAAACTAATCGTCTCTGGACTGCTGCCTAGTCCACCCAATTTGCCTACTTGTGTGGAAGCCGGAGTTCTCCCGTTTGAGCTTCTCGTGTCCAAAACAGCCACTTCAAGAGCTAGTAGTTTTCTTCAAAAAACCTACGGCGATCGTGAAGGTGTGTACATTCTTGAGAAAGTTGAGAACTTATTGCGGGAAAACTCTACGTTGAATTTCCCCCCTGTAGAAGAGCTGCACCGAGTAGGAGATTTAAGATGGAACCACCCTGTTCCAAAAGTCGAATGGGCAATAGAGAGGAGAATCCGTGATGACGTATCTTCAGCGATAGTCTCAGCGGCTCTCAACAACCTGCTGAACACAAAATACGCCTCATACACCAAGATCTACACCGATGGATCTCGTGCAAACGGAAAGGTCGGAGCTGGAGTGTATAGCTTGTCCTCCAATATCGCACGAAGGTTACCTGAACACTGCTCTGTATTATATACTGAAACTGCGGCCATACTAATGGCTATTGAAAGTACTGAGAACATTAACAACCCTATAATAATCTTGTCCGACCCAGCCAGCCGTTCTTTCAGCTCTAGAAAACGCAAAGCAAAAGCATCCATGGATTCAAGCTATCCAATTGAATCCCCGAACGGACATAACATACTGCTGGATTCCCGGTCACTGTGGTGTCAAAGGGAACGAAGAAGCTGACAGACACGCAAAGCTAGGCCGAAATTCCCTACGATGGAGGTGCAAAGTTCCCAGTGCTGACATCCGGGCTTACATCCAAAATGAATTGCGCCAAGCATCGTAACGGAAGTGGTATACTGAACGCGGCCTCTTCACACACAAAATAAAAGGTTAAGTGCAGAAGTGGAAGGGCAGGAAAAGTCGCAGGGACCAACAGGTATTGTCGAGGCTCCGAGTTGGGCATACCAAAGTAACACATTCTCACTACATATCCTCTGCTTCAAAACCGACGTGCACCTAATGTCAGGTTCCTCTAACAATTGAGCACCTATTAGCTATTTGTCTTGAATATGAAGAAATTAGGAGGAACATAGGTTTGTATATCACCATTCGAGACATTCTACGAAACGATCTATCTGCCGAAGACAACTTGATTACTTTCCTGAATGAAACAAACTTGTACTATGAAATCTAATGTGTTATAATTGTAACAAATTTTCCTTCGCTCTAAAGAGGCGAACCAACTAAACAGCTGAAAACCCTATAATAAAGATTAAAAAAAAACAACTTTAACAAATCTCGTTTCTAACTTTTACACAAGCGTCGATAACTCATTTTGGATCCCAATTATAAAAAAGCAACATAACACATTGTGAGTGGCATAGCAAAAACATAGCTAAAAAAGTGTTTGATTTTTTCATTAGAATTTGGAGCGTCACGAAAAATATATAGGTTTTGAACGTTAATAACTAAGTCATTTCACGATCGATTTACAAAACGTTTTCACCAATCGATCGGGACGTTTTCTACGCTTCGATTCTAATATTTAAAATTTATAACATTCAACTATTGAAATTAACGCAAATATAAGGTGATGTCTTATAATGCCAATTTTTCAGAGTAAATTTACCTAATGCACAGTACTTTCCGCGCACAGACTTCATATTTAAGTAAGGAACGTCTCCTAGGCAGCCGTGAATGTTATATAAGGGGTACACCTTCGCATTTTGATTTAGTTTTCCGGCGGTCGTGGAGCTGTGCAGAGTAGGATCTGCAGTTAGACGAGCAGTCGCTGCCCAGAGAGGCGTTGGTGCAGTTGGCTGTTGTTGCCGATGTTCCCGTCAACCTTGCTGCGAGAAACATGGCTGCTGAAGCGTACGATTTTGCGGGAAAAAGCCGCCCGTGACAACGAGACAAGAATCAATTATCCCACGTCACCTGTAGATGGCCACCCGCAATGAAGAGGAGATGAACCAAGAAAGAAAGTCCAAGTTCAATCGCGAACTGTTTCTCCCCCGTCGACTAAATCCGTCCTTTTCAGGACTACCAAATTAGTTTGCCAACTAAAGAGTTTATTTGGTCGAAATTTACTCTTGTGCTGTTTGAAATTAATTTCAATTACCGCGCCCCGGCTGAACATAGCTTTCATTAAACGCCGCGTCCCGTAGTGAATGACAAAGAGCGTTGAACAACCAACGTACGAAATTCGAGCCGAACTGCGTCACTTCAGACCGACCATGTGATTGAGTTCGTTGTAGTTCCTAGCTATGCATAGCGGATTAGTTGCTGGCGGTGGCAAGCAAATTAGGAAAGGTTCGGTTAAGAAAATCATCCGTCTTGCGTGTAACAATTAAAACTAATTATTGTGGCGCAATAATTGAAGATCGTCCCCTTTGATGCAATTTGTAACACATTGCCTTCGTTGGTACCGCCTTCTTCCGTGCACTAGCATCCGATGCTTTTACCTAATAGCTTTTAGCAGAACATTTTGATTCAGTCTTACGACAGTCGTTAAGCTGTGCAGTGGCTGTAGGATCGCAGTTGGCGGCGGCGAGCAGTCGTTGCCCAGAGAGGCGTTGGTGCAGTTGGCTGTTGTTGCCGATGCTCCCGTCAACCTCGCTGCGAGAAAGATGGCTGCTGAAGCCTACACGTTGGCGGGAAAAAGCCGCCCGTGACAACGAGACAAGAATCAATCATCCCGCGAGATGAACCAAGAGAGAAAGCCCAAGTTCAATCGCGAACTGTTTCTCCCCCGTCAACTAAATCCGTCCTTTTCAGGACGACCAAATTAGTTTGCCAACTGAAGAGTTCGTTTGGATGAATTTTTCTCTTGTACTGTTTGAAATTTCCATTACCGCGCCCCGGCTGAACATGGCATTGCTTTAAACGCCGCGTCCCGGAATAAATAGCAAAGCGCGTTGAACAACCAATGAACCAACAGATCCATAACTATCATCTACGCGTTAGAGATAGTGGCCCTCTTAACCATCGTAGAAAATACAACCGGGGCCGTATCATAATTAAGAGCCACCAAATGTTTTCTAAAGAGTGTACAATAGAATGTTCTTGGCCCTTTTCAGGACTGACTTAAATCAATTAGTGGATGGCCCTGACGTGTATGGGAATTAGATTGCTGCGTAGTCCTACGTCACCTTTGCGCACAACCCCATTGGGCTGTACCTTGTAGTTTTCATTCGGACATTTCGTTACGAAGATATGAACGAAACAGTACTTTATGGCATATTATAATAGTAAGCTAACAGTTTAGTCTCCAATTACATTAAAATTACAATACCTGAGAGCACATAATTGTAAGTTGAAAATATACTCGTTGCAGTTCAAAACCGAACAAGACCACTCACCCCAATCGATGCCGCTTGTATTCTATTGTTCTGCATCTGGTGCGTTGTATAGCACATGCAGCGGACTAGCTACACACGGCCAGCCATTTTAACTCAGTTTTGAGTCGTTTTTGACTCACTTTCGTCATTAGTGGAGTTACTCAAATTTGAGAAAATGTAACTGGTATTGACAAGTCGACAAATCAAAAACATCGACTCAAATCAGATGGATGTTTTTTATTTGTCTGCTTGTCAATCCCAGTTACATTTACTCAAATTTGAGTGACTCCACTTTTGACGAAAGTGAGTCAAAAACGACTCAAAACTGAGTTAAAATGGCGGGCCGTGCACTATGTGACTCTATAGAATTAGAGCAGGATCGATTGGCTCGAGGGGTCCGGTTTTGAACTGCAACGAGCATATTCGAAAATTACACAAAGTCTCAATTTACTATAACTACACAATTTTCAACGAACATGTACTTATTAAGCATCTTGAATCCACATCGATAATCAAAATTGACGCTTAGGATTGTCTAATAATTCATTCTAAGGACTGATTATATGGAGTTTCTAATATTTATGTAATTTCCCCATTTATATAACTAACATAAACAGGTCGTTAAAGACTATTAATTGCAATATTTTAATCACATCGATGAGCAATACGTTCAGGATTGACAAATAGTTCATTTTATAAACTGAATGTATGACATATCGAATATTCCTGGATTTTCCTGAAATTTCTGATGAAAATATGTATACAGTACCATATTGGCCATATTTGAGGTCGTAACTCTGGTGAAGTGTAAGAAGGGTTCAGTCGCACCATCGGTGGACTAATCCGGATTTTTCTTATATATTATTATGAATCAGCCGTATGCTGGTTTTCATGCCAGCCAAATGGTTTTATGAAAGTTCTTATGTGGTCTTAACATCTTTCACAAGAACACTTTCAAAATATTTATGGATTTATAAAGGCCACATTGTACAAATTTTGGCTGTAAAAAAGCATAGAGGAGGTGTTGGTAGGGGATTTTTTTTTAATATCGTACAGATTGGGCCGAAGGGTCTCAGATTGTTATAAAACTTTGTCAACGCGTAGGGTTCATGGATATATGAAACAGGGTTGCCAGTTTTATAAATATAAAAACAGGGTTGCCAGTTTTCATGGAAAACGCCAATTGAAGTTTTCCGATTTTCCCGAACATGTTATGTTAATATGTTATGAAAACATCAAATTTATAAATTTTATCAACATAATTTTTTGGTCACATAAGGTCTATACATTGATTATAATGTTGTCAAATTTTCAGCTAAAAATATTGATAATTCACAAAGTTACAGAAGCTTGAACATGGCGTTTTTTGGAAGCAAAATTTTGCTCGGCTTTTTTTTACTACTGAGTGTATTTCGTCATTAGCAACCTTCGCAGTCTACGTTTCGGAAAAACGTCGGTCATTCAAATGCATTTTTTAGGCTAATTAACTAAAAACTTTGCAATATTTGTACAAACAGTGAAATTTCTTTAGTAAAGGACAGTGCTGGTACATTTTTATCACAAATAAAAGAAATATTTATTAATAACATCTCGATAAAAAATTCAATAATTTCTGAAAAATTCAATAATAACTGAGCGAAACACAACATTTTGATGCGCCCCAAAAACGTATTGAAGGTGAATTGGTACCCCATGTATTTTTTCCTATCTTTTATCTCTCTTTCGCAAACTTACCTCGCTATTTCAAATTGATAAATCTCGATTTTTAGTGAATGAACATCAAATCGAACATAAGATTTCTGATCAGATTGCTCACAGCACGTAAGCATACAGACTGATGTGATGAAATATTCAATATCTTGTACAAATTCTGAGTTATATCAATTCTAAATTTCGAGGTAATTGCTGCCGTCGAGAATGCTTCAGCGGAAGCCTTTAAAGAACTCAAATTTTCACTGCACTATGCTATTTCTACAATTGAATAACTAAAATTTACACTACGGAACAAGCGATAGAAAATCACTTAAATTTCACCCGGTTTGTTTACTTTCCTCTTCACGGACATAAAACGTCAAATTCAATGTCGTCAACGCGGATAGAGCACTTCACACCAGTAGTCCGCGTTTTGAAATCGGCCAATCTTCCGTAGTTGTTTTCCACTATTCACTTGTCTAAGGGAAACGTCTTAAAGTACATTTTTAATATTTGTGGCAACGTATGTTGTTATTCATACGTTAGGTTTATGACTGAAGTTTTTGATTCCGAGAACTGTCCTTCTGGAACGAAAATAAATAAATTATGCAATTATTATAATTTTCAAATCTCTGAATTGTGACAGAGAAAGAAAAAAAAAGGTTTCTTCCGTCAAACGCACAGCCTCCATTTGCTCATAATAACTACTCTGGAAAGTTTCGAAGGACCCTGAAGACTTTAGATTTAAGCCCTGTTTTGCCGGCAGCCACATGTAGGAGACGATTGACGTCAAAATGATTGGGCTTGGTACTATTAAATCTGGAAATGTTTGAAGACTATTCGCTTCGTTGCGGTTGCTGAAAAACGAAGCCATTTATCACTATAGTTTTTAAACCACGGAAAACCGGATGACTTGCGCACCTGCTGGTCTTACTCGCCTCGCACCTGAACTCATAGGTTTCGAGAATTTGATGAATTAATGATATTTCCAATACTGAAAAATCTGCTTTACTACCACGTAGGGGGCTACCCCTTGAAGAAAAAAAGTTAGACTAAGAATTGGGACATCAGTTTATTGATTTGAAACATGTTTTCATTAAGATAATTTGCGTGGTGTTCTGACAGTAACTTTCGAAGCCAACTAATATGTGTTCTCCTGTGGTTCAGGAAAATATAATACTAGAAACAAACTTTTCTTTTGTAACCTTCTCATGATTACAGCTCATCGCACTTGGGCTTTTTATAGATTATCATACTGTGTGAATCATCCGAGGTTTTCCGAATGCTTTTGATCTTTGTCATCGAATCATGTGCCTCCCAACATGCGAGTGTTTCACCTGCTCAATTGCGTTATATAACCCCTTCCCATCAAATTTGATTTACCCTCTAGAACATTCCATCACTCACCTTTCCATCCGAATTAAACTATTCATCCTACCGAAGATAGAAACCTTGCCGGTGTTCACCTGTTTTTCACCGAGGAATTTTCCTACGTGGGAGTATTTTCACATTCACCATCGCACGTCTTCCTGCAGCACACGGCAATGTAACTATGGTGATGATTCAATTTAACATTCATCCTCAAAGTCCATCTAGAGCGCTACCTCAGTATGCTTTGAAAAACTCACGTCTTCCCGCGCCGTGTTTGAGTGGTTTCGTGCAAAAGGTGAAAATCGCCGTAAGCATTTTTCACGGATGGAAAACACGACTTGTGGTGGGCGCTCGGACTCTGGCCGGTTCCAAGGCGGCAGAGAAATATCAAGGAAAATAAGGTGGGATATTACAAATTTTAGGTTTATTATTGCTGAAAATGCTCGTGGCTGTGTGAGGGGGATGCGATGTGTCATGGTTATTAATAAAATTGTGGCAGTGCATTTCTCGTTTATTTTTTTTTACGGTGAGCTGTGATTGGGATGGAGCTTTCTAGAGTTTAGGAAATCGGGAATGTTTCAGGTGTTTTATATTTTCTTCAAACGATTTGTTTAGAAAATAAAAAAATCAACAATGTACGAACGGGGTATGGTAATTCGTTACAGCATCTGTTGGCGGAACGAAAGTAGAAAACGATCTTGCTAAAGAGTTGAACTGCAAGTGCACCACTCTGGTGCCAAGGATGATGCTAATGTGGCGTAGAGCACGCGAGTTTAGCCAAACGCGTTATTCTGGCCACTGGCTCAGACTGAAAAACAAGTTTTTGAAAAATTGGCTGTCAACTTACAAACCGTTCGTTGGGCATATTTAAACACATTGCTTTTGTATTTTGTTGTTGCTCGATTGTCATGAGGAAAGTGTGTAAAACTGAACCGGCAAGATAAATCTGTTGGATCAGCGTCAAACTGTTGGGGCGTATAATTTGCCAAACGGAACATTCAAGGCCACGGTTGTTTGTTTGTGTGTGGGTTTTCAAGTTGAAAATGCGATGTTTTGAGGAATATAACTCCCACATAATTTTCTCTGCCCATGTAATAATTCACAAGAGTAACACATATAGTTTCGGAAAATTAACTAAATACAAGAGCAAATTCCTTTCAATGATATCAGATTAAAATTAACCCCCCCGCAATACTACTTCTGTTTGTTTTGAACTACCTTTCTTTTGAATTCCGCTTGCTCCAATTCGATTCACTTTCAGTTTGTCCCCATTTTCCATTGCCCTCAGTTATCGTAATTCGGCATAGCTCATAATTGACACAGTTGCTCTGTCATGCCCCGCTTACCACTCCCATATTAACTTGCTCCGCTGCTGCTCTGTTGATTTTTTTTTGCTCCAGCTGTAGGTTTACTTTTCGTTTTCCTTGTTTGGAATTCCTCCCCTTTTCGAAGACTGGTACATTTCACGACAAGTGTGTCAAAGTTGTAAAATTTATTCTTTCTGCGCTCATATCAAATCTGCGCTTTCATGCGCTACCCATCGTTGTGTTGTTCGCTTAATGATACCAACGCTAGTTTGATGAAGCGCTATTAACCATTCCAAAACAAGTCAAAATAACTGTATTGATTCGAGAAAAGTGGGGGCAGCAACAAAAAAGAAAAGAAAAGAAAGATGTGTATGACAACCGAAGCAAATATATCACAAACTCATTTCGTTATTTCATCACCAACAGCGAGTAACACCAACAGCGGTTTATTAGTTTAGTATAGCTGTCAGATTGAGTTGGTACTGGAAAAACCTTGAGGTAGTTTAACTTCAACTACCAGGTCTCAGGGCTGGTCTGGTTCTTTACCATTTTGGAAAGAAACACACTAGTGTTGCCAGATCAGTGGTAATGCAGCCCAAAAGTACTACTGAAGTTCCTCCAGTTCTTATCGATGAACATTATAATTCGGAGATAGTGATCAATGGTCCAATACAGTAGGGGAACTGGGAGTAAAATGAAAGGGGGGGGGGGGGGGGGGGTCAAATGAACATGGTATCATTTTATGCATATTTCGGTTTCATTTGATACACGATTTAGATCCACCCTATTTCTTACGAAATTATAGCTATTTGGACCACCCTACAGCGTTTCTGAACTGTCAAATGCAGAAAAAATAAACAAAACATAATACGTTCAGCCGGTCCTACGCGTGAGGTGAATTTTCGCTTGCAGTATTTAAGGTTTTTGTTCAATCTTTCGGTAAGACTAAACTCAAACCGAGTGATATTTAGTTGAACCAAACTGTTTTTGAGGATTTAACGTCAACAGTAAGTAGTTTTTGACAACAATTACATCAAATATTAGTGATTCCAGCTAGTTGTTACTCTGGAGGTAAAATGAACAGCTAGTGATGGGGTTAATATGAACACCATGCGTAATCTAATAACGATGCATTTTATCTTCCTATAGATGCCACGGGTTTACAAACGCAAATCGCAGAGGCAGACTTGGACGGAAAGCCAAATGGTCGAGGCCAAGCGTACGGTTGATTGCGGTGGGCTGCTTACGGGCTGCTGCGAAAATGTACCAGATTCCAAGAATCACTCTAGCCCGATGGATTAAGCGTACGGTGGTAAAGAAGAGCTTGAGGTCGAAAAATGTTGTTTTTACGGAAAGCCAGGAAACCGAATTGGTGCAACACTTGTTGGATTTGGAGTCAAGATTCTACGGTGTCACGATTCGAGACGTGCAGAAGTTGGCTTATGAGCTGGCCGAGAAAAACTCCCTGCCGCATCCGTTCAATCACAAGCGCAAAAAGCAGCAAGAAACTGGTTGGATGCTTTTCTGAAACGGAATCCGATATTTTCTTTCCGGAAACCTGAAGCAAAATCCGCGTCTCGAGCAAGAGGATTTGATAAGCCGTCTGTCAATGCTTTTTTCGATCTAAAGGGCGATACGGTCAAAATTTGGTCAATATCAACTTGACGTATTTCTTTCAATTTTGCATTTAAAAAACCTGAACACCCCTCATTTTGAAGGTGTGTGTGTGTAGAATGTTGCTCCTATTTTGATTTTGGAATTCACTCTTCAGTTGTCAAAATGCCGTCCAAGCAAGAAGAGCAGCGTATCAAAATTTTGCTCGCGCATCGCGAAAATCCGAGCTACTCGCACGCAAAGTTGGCAAAATCGCTAAAAGTTGCCAAATCAACCGTTACAAATGTAATTAAAGTGTTTGGGGAACGTTTGTCGACAGCCAGGAAGTCTGGATCGGGGGGAAATCGAAAACCGGAAGCCGCTGAGACGACAAAGAGAGTTGCCGGTTGTTTCAAGCGAAACCCTAACCTATCTCTCCGAGATGCCGCAAATAAGCTGGGTGTATCGTCTACAACCGTGCATCGAGCCAAAAAACGAGCCGGACTATCGACTTACAAGAAGGTAGTGACTCCAAATCGCGATGATAAACAAAATACGACGGCCAAAGCGCGATCCCGGAGGCTGTACACGACGATGCTGACGAAGTTTGACTGCGTGGTAATGGACGACGAAACCTACGTCAAAGCCGACTACAAGCAGCTTCCGGGACAGGAGTTTTATACGGCAAAAGGAAGGGGAAAGGTAGCAGATATTTTCAAGCACACGAAACTGTCAAAGTTCGCAAAGAAATATCTGGTTTGGCAAGCCATCTGTACCTGTGGCTTGAAAAGCAGCATTTTCATAGCTTCCGGGACTGTCAACCAAGAAATTTACGTGAAAAAGTGTTTGAATAAACGTCTGCTGCCTTTCCTGAAGAAACACGGTTGTTCCGTACTGTTTTGGCCGGATTTGGCATCTTGCCATTACGGTAAAAAGGCCATGGAGTGGTACGCCGCCAACAACGTGCAGGTGGTTCCCAAGGACAAGAACCCTCCCAACACGCCAGAGCTCCGCCCAATTGAGAAATACTGGGCTATTGTCAAGCGGAACCTAAAGAAGACCAAAAAAACTGCTAAGGACGAGCAGCAGTTCAAGGCAAACTGGCTTTCTGCGGCGAAGAAGGTGGACAAGGTGGCTGTACAAAATCTGATGGCAGGGGTCAAGCGTAAGGCCCGGCAATTCGGATTTGGAAAAGCGGAAGCCTAACTGAATATTTTTCCTGAATTTTATACTAATTGAACTTGAAAAAGAAATTTAATTTGATTTTTTTAAATAAACGATTTCACCGATTTACACGCGTTTTCCCTTGACCAAATTTTGACCGTATCACCCTTTACTTGAGAACACCTTGCATAAGAAGCGGTTCCCGCCGTCACGCATATTTAATGCCGACATATTTAATGTTCATACTTAAACATTAGATATACATTGTTATTTTTACAGGTTCCTCCAAAAAAGCTCAAAGTGGCAGCAATGAAGGGTAAGAAGCAAGTAGGACCTGGCGAAAGAGGAGTCCTGACCACAGCCATTATGTGCATATCGGTAACCGGACAACATCTTCCACCGTTTATGATTTTCCCCCGCGTCCGCATGCACGATGGTCTCAAGAAAGGAGCATCGAACGGAATTAAGTTTTGCTGCAATCCATCTGGTTATGTGAAATCCTTCTGGATTGGTTGGATCACTTCATCGCACACGTTAAACCATCGGAGGACAATCCTGCGCTCCTCATAATAGACGGCCACAGCTCTCACACGAAAAACTAGGCGTTTGCTGCAAGAGAACGAGCGAATTTCATCGACATTCTCGTCCTACCGCCTCACTGCAGCAACAAAACGCAGCCACTCGATGTGGCGTTCATGGAGCCCTTTGAATCGTACTATAAACAGGCCTCAGAAGAGTTCATGCGACGTTTTCCCGGACGGGTGATTACTCTTTATGATGTCTCTGAACTGATGGGCGAAGCTTTCCTCAAAGCCGCTTCTGCCAGTGTGGCAGTGCGGGTTTCGGAAGACGGGTATTTGGCCGCTCAATAGGCAGATTGACCAAGACTTTGCTCCATCTGCAGGTACAGATCAACCAGAAACCGTAACGGTTACGTTGATTACTGTGACGAATCCGATGATTGTTGATGCGTCCACAGTGCAAAACGTTCCAATTCCGGTTGATTTGACCATCGAAACTGTTCCTACCGGGAATCAAGATGATTCTGATGAACCTTCAACGATCCAAGCTGACCCTACATAACTACAGATGACTAAAGGGTGATACGGTCAAAATTTGGTCAAGGGAAAACGCGTGTAAATCGGTGAAATCGTTTATTTAAAAAATCAAATTAAATTTCTTTTTCAAGTTCAATTAGTATAAAATTCAGGAAAAATATTCAGTTAGGCTTCCGCTTTTCCAAATCCGAATTGCCGGGCCTTACGCTTGACCCCTGCCATCAGATTTTGTACAGCCACCTTGTCCACCTTCTTGGCCGCAGAAAGCCAGTTTGCCTTGAACTGCTGCTCGTCCTTAGCAGTTTTTTTGGTCTTCTTTAGGTTCTGCTTGACAATAGCCCAGTATTTCTCAATTGGGCGGAGCTCTGGCGTGTTGGGAGGGTTCTTGTCCTTGGGAACCACCTGCACGTTGTTGGCGGCGTACCACTCCATGGCCTTTTTACCGTAATGGCAAGATGCCAAATCCGGCCAAAACAGTACGGAACAACCGTGTTTCTTCAGGAAAGGCAGCAGACGTTTATTCAAACACTCTTTCACGTAAATTTCTTGGTTGACAGTCCCGGAAGCTATGAAAATGCTGCTTTTCAAGCCACAGGTACAGATGGCTTGCCAAACCAGATATTTCTTTGCGAACTTTGACAGTTTCGTGTGCTTGAAAATATCTGCTACCTTTCCCCTTCCTTTTGCCGTATAAAACTCCTGTCCCGGAAGCTGCTTGTAGTTGGCTTTGACGTAGGTTTCGTCGTCCATTACCACGCAGTCAAACTTCGTCAGCACGTCGTGTACAGCCTCCGGGATCGCGCTTTGGCCGTCGTATTTTGTTTATCATCGCGATTTGGAGTCACTACCTTCTTGTAAGTCGATAGTCCGGCTCGTTTTTTGGCTCGATGCACGGTTGTAGACGATACACCCAGCTTATTTGCGGCATCTCGGAGAGATAGGTTAGGGTTTCGCTTGAAACTACCGGCAAATCTCTTTGTCGTCTCAGCGGCTTCCGGTTTTCGATTTCCCCCCGATCCAGACTTCCTGGCTGTCGACAAACGTTCCCCAAACACTTTAATTACATTTGTAACGGTTGATTTGGCAACTTTTAGCGATTTTGCCAACTTTGCGTGCGAGTAGCTCGGATTTTCGCGATGCGCGAGCAAAATTTTGATACGCTGCTCTTCTTGCTTGGACGGCATTTTGACAACTGAAGAGTGAATTCCAAAATCAAAATAGGAGCAACATTCTACACACACACACCTTCAAAATGAGGGGTATTCAGGTTTTTTAAATGCAAAATTGAAAGAAATACGTCAAGTTGATATTGACCAAATTTTGACCGTATCGCCCTTTATCAACAAGGATTGGCCACTTCTGAAGCAACAAAAGCTATGAAATCGACTTCAAAGGGCAAAAAATCATCCAATAAACGAACCAAGAAGGTCCGGTTGGAGGAAATCTTGGAGAACACCTTGAGCGAACCTTCCAGCTCGGTCAACGATTTTGGATGGATGAAGTGCCTGCGTTGTTTGCTGTGGTTCCATGCTAAGTGCAACAAAGATGATATCTTGGTTTGCCGCTTGTATAATTGACTGACGAGTTACGATTCGTAGAATATGCTGTTTGACTGAACTAGTGAATTGTTATCTCTATTTGATTTTTATAAATGAATAACTCTCATAGTAAAAGACCAAAACTGAAATAATAAAGAGTAAATTCCCAGAAAGCGTAACATTTTTCACTTTTGAGATCATTCACAAAATACTTCTAAGAAAAATTTGCCGAATACATCCCATCCATCTTCTATCAATAGCTGGATAATGAGCATATTTTAATACTACTTAATACTGCTAAGGCAACAGTTTACAATGATGTTCTTTTACCCCCAGTATCTGTTCATATTACACCCCTCTGTATGATCAAATTACCCCCATTGTATGTTCATATTACCCTCACTGTGTATGTTCATTTTCCCCGCACGTGTAAGATTTGATCCCTCAAGGTTGTTTTTTAGAAGTGATGAAAATCAATGTTTTAGGCTGTATTTAATGCAATTGAGCATCTTATCCCATAAAATATTAATTCTTCTTCGATTCTGTGTGACTGTTTTTATACCCAATTGGGTTTTAAAGTAAAAAATAGCAAAAATGCTTAGGGTGTTCATATTCCCCCCAATTTCCCTATTTGCAAATAGTTGAAATGTTGCATTTGATCATACACTGAACGAACGGACAACCGAAAATTTGCAATTCTTTAAAATTGGGTTTATTTAAGCAAAACTTCTGTTTTTCAGTTTTGTGTGTTTAATGCCATCTCTTGTTTACTACACAGATTCAGTGATGACTTGTCATTAAACGCGGGATATCGAATTTTTTCATCGGCTTAGACAGAAATAATTATAAGGACAAGCCTAGGGGGGAGACATCTTTAATTTTCGCATTAAATCGTATTATAATACCACTAATTCAAGATTAAAATATTAATCTTGACAATAATGTGATTTAGAGTAAATTCGTTTTGGAGTGTACATGTTAGTTTGACAGATTATCTGGCTTATTGGGATTCGTGAGATGTGGAAATGTATAGTGGTGTTTGTGTCTCAATGTTTACCTTTTTACACGGAACAGCTGATTATGGTGATGTCAAACTATCAGCTCACAGTATGGAATTTGATGGTAGTTTGACGTCATCACCCACGTGCTCCGCAATGTATACAATATTTGTGCTTCCAACACAAGTAAACTGCTCGATGTGCCGGACCTAAGCTGAACGACATTGACTTGCCACCAGGTGACGACTCCGCCGTACGTCAACAAATTGAAAAAAAGCAAACCATGCGCGATAACTATACACTGTTAATAAAATTATAGCATTGTATTGACAGTTTATGATATCATAATACCGTATAATGATATTATAATTTTATTATTTTCACTAATACTCATAGTATTGACATTAAAATTAATGTAAGATTAAGTTGTCTCCCCCCTAGGGACAAGCAGATTGTCTTTGCGTTCGCTGGCCTCGTAAGTTTTCAAAACAAATATTACCCTTGTTATAATAGCACACTCATCAATTCAACCTATATTATGACCGAAAATTTTGATTTTCATATTTATTATGCGGTTTTCAGAAAATGCCGAGATCGACCACGCTTTCAGAGTTTGAGTGCGGAGAAATTCAGGCCCATCGTGAAAAGGGACTGACAATCCGTGAGATTGCAAGCAGAATAAGAAAGATCAAAACAATGGTACATAATTTCGTGAAATTAGGTGAGAAATATGCGACCATCAAGAGAAAAGGGCGGTTTCAGAACGCACAAAACGTGATATTAAGCGATTGAAAATCCATCGTAGGCTTTCTCCGGGTGATATCAGGAAGGAATTGAATCTTCCAGTTTCTAAACGTCGAGTCGAGCATTACGGTTTATCATTATGGTTCGGTACAGTTTTCACCTTGAACGACTTCATACTTTGCCGGTGCTTGAAAATGCACGAAAGTTGGGGACATTTTTATTTTTCTAGCCACAGTACGTACCGAAAGATATGGTACTGAAAAGATTTTACAGATGTTTCAGGCTGGACTATTCAGAAAGTGGTATACAACATTTATTTCATTTCCGGATCAACCAAATGATGATCATATACACACCTAGAAATTATGAATTTTACACGAGACGTAATTCATGTTTCTTAAAAGGATGGGGACGTAAAGAAAGATTTCGTATACCATTATGTCTCCTGAAATTGACACATACTCAATTCGACAAAAGATGTGTTTGACTGAACTTATTTTCTCATCTCTTTCAACTCATTCTTATGTGATAAAGGACGCTTGCATGTGTCGGTCTCAGGGGACAGAAATTTACATGACATTTTGGTAGTGTGTAGGTTTAATAGATACGTAAGCTTGTAGTATTTTTCTCTCATATAAATGCATTAGGAGTGTATCGAATATAAGCTATCCACATACATTTGCGTTGTACGCATGTATTTGTGATGGGTTTTTATGCTCTGAGCACTGTATGCTGTGCGTTTGACTGTCAGCTTTCTTTTGTTTACTTGTTTGTGCGGTTCAAATTCTGCGTTTTCAAAATGTCGCGTATTGAAAAGGAAGTGAAAATTAAGGTTCTGGACACATGGCTTAGTGAGAAGGGTATTACTATGCGAAAATTGGCGAAGCGGTTTGGAATTCATCATGCGAGTGTTAAAACCATCATTAATAAGTTTGGGGAACACTATTCTTTGATGAGCTACCAGGAAGAGGCAGAAAACCCGGTTCTTCCAACCCGAAACTGGAGCAGAAAGTGGTATCTCTAATCATGAAGAACAAATCAATGTCAATACGTGATTTGGCCAAAAAAGCAGGAACGAGTGTCGGAATGATCCAGCGTATCAAGAGGCGAAACCACCTGAAGACCTACAAGAAGCAGAAAATCTCGAAACAAAGTGCAGAACAGAAGAAGCGAGCAGCAACAAGGGCCCGGAAATTGTATTCGCGTCTTTTGCAGCGTCCGGATGCATGCGTTTTGATGGACGATGAGACCTATGTAAAGGAGGACTCAAAAACCCTTCCAGGTCCACAATACTTTACTGCCGTCGTTGGGGAGGATGTGAGCGATGCGGACAGGTCGATTCAAGTGGAGAAATTCGGTCGAAAGGTACTGGTATGGCAAGCAATATGTTCCTGTGGTTTGAAGTCAACCATTTTTTACACTACCGGAACTATAAATGCGGAAATCTATCGATCTGAGTGTCTCCAGAAGAGATTGTTGCCTTTATATAAGAAGCATAGTACACCTCCACTGTTTTGGCCGGATTTAGCGTCGGCTCACTATGCCAAAACCACTCTCAATTGGCTTGCGGAAAAGGGTATAGATTTCGTTGAGAAAAATATCAATCCACCAAATTGCCCTCAGCTTCGACCCATCGAACGTTACTGGGCAATCAAGAAGAGGGTCTTCAAGAAGACTGGTAAGGCAGCTGGGAACATGCAGGAGTTCAAAAAAATTTGGGCTCAAGCGTCCAAAAAATGCGATGCAACACTTGTCCGGAACTTGATGAAGAGCATTCGATCCAAAGTTCGAAAATTCGTGAAGGAATAATTTAAATTTCATCCGGTCTTCATTATGTTCAAGTTTAACCTCGTACAATAAAGGATCAATTTTTTGTATGAATAAAACATCAGTTTTCAACAAAATTTGAAAGAAAGTTTGTGGATAGCTTATTTTCGATACACTCCTTATAAAGGTTGTACGGAATCAAATTGCACCTCTTGTAAAAAGGATGTAACTTTTTACCCGTTGGGTATTTTCTATTGAAATTTTGGGTGGAATTAGTTCAATGTGTATTTGTTTACGCAGTGTAAGTTTCACTAGCAGATGTCCAAAAGGCGCCTAATCGCGATGAACGGCAGAATGCGGTAGGTAAAACACGTGCACGGAATCTCTACACCCAGATGTTCACGAAACCACATTGCCTCGTTATGGACGATGAGACGTATGTAAAAGCAGACTTTCGGCAGCTTCAGTTTTTCACTGCTCATCATAAATTCGATATCCCTGAGGACGTTAGAAAGCAGAAGATGTCAATGCTTGCCAAAAAATATATGATTTGGCAAGCAATTTGCTGGTGTGGAAAGCGGAGTACCCCATTCGTGACAACTGAAACGGTCAATGGGCAGGTGTACCTAAAGAAATGCCTCCAAAAGCGTCTACTTCCTCTTCTGAGGTCACACGATGGTCTTACGATTTTTTGGCCGGATTTAGCTTCGTGCCATTATTCGAAAGAGGTTTTGGAGTGGTACAAGTCTAAGGAGGTCAATTTCGAGCCGAAGCATCTCAACCCCCCCGAACGCACCGGAACTGCGGCGAATTGAAAAGTACTGGGCCATCATGAAGCAGGCACTTTGGAAGCATCGTAAGGAAGTGCAATCGGAGGAAGATATGAAGAAAAAATGGATTGCCACGCAAAAAAAGGTTGGTCCAAATGTTGTAAAGGACCTTATGAGTAATGTAAAGAAGAATCTTCGTGCATTTGTATATGGAAAGTATGAAGATTATCGGTTGAACGGGCGAATTTTGCCGAATATTTGTGTGTGTCGCAATTTGATTCCGTACACCCTTTACGCATAATTATATGGATATTTCATGCCAATACTGGGAAATGGGAGGGACCACCAGGGCACCCGATTGAAGCACTCTGGACTCCCCATTGCTAACAGTTAGTGTATAGAGGGTGGGCTCTTCTCCCCGCCCATTGTTCAAACTTGTTGTTGGAAGGAGATTATTTATATCCCCATGGATACGTATAAGTGATGTTGCCTATCGATCCACCCAACCCGTTTTTGGCCCTTCTTACAATGGCATGATGAGGACAATCAGTGGTAATTACAGCCTGATCAAGTCAAATCGAGTGGAGAGCCTATTGCTGTCGAACTTAGTTTCTTATTTTACAATGGGTGGTAGTTCGTACAATAATGATCATCATCATCATCATCATCATCCTTAAAAATAATTATGGCTTGAAACTCACAAAGATGTGTTCAAAGATTACATTTCATTTATGACGGATAGTGATGGTACTTACGTGTTAGCTAATGTCATCAAGTAGATTCTAAAATTTGCAGTCAGTCATCACAATCAAAATGTTGCTTTGTGTTGTTTTGTTAGGATTACAGTACACCTCCACTGATCCGACAAATTAGAGGCTCGATAATCTGATTCTACCCAAATCAGTGTTACTAACCTTAGAGAGTGAAAAAAAAAATTCAGAAGAGGCCATGGTGTCGAATTATAGAATCGTCCGGTTATCGAATTGTAGAATTCTCGAATTGTTGGATTCTCGAATTGTCGGATTATTGAAGTCAGAATCCGCGGGGGATAACTGTTCGATTAGGGTAAAGTGGGATTGAAGCTATTCTTTTTATATATATATATATATATATATATATATATATATATATATATATATATATATATATATATATATATATATATATATATATTAAATAAATAGCTTTTGGGATCAAAATATTCAGCAAACAACTCATCATTATATTTTTTCAATTGTTCGAGCGCTTCATCGTAACATTATTGCTTTTGATTTCGCATTTTTTCCTATTAGTTCCATTATGCATCACTATGTATTACAGATACGTATTTGATCTGCTACTTGCAAACTTCTTCAGTGTTTTGTTCTGTACTGGAAAACTGAAGAACACTGCAATTAGCAGACAAAATTTTTAGGGTTTTTGATTTACTTACCATTGGAACTTTATTGCCACTTTATTACACTCTTTAAATCTTGTACAATAATATTTGAACAAACTAGGCAAAGCTTCCTTTAAGGAAGACTTCCAAATATGTACAGAAGCCTGGAACAGAAATTAAATTCCGCTTACTGTGCAATTTTCGGGAGCCTTTTGGACCCTATAATAACTATGAGAAATTTCAGCTCGATCGGTAAAACTATATTTTGGCACTCGCGGTTCCAATTTTCCATAGTATTTTTTATGGGGAAACTAACTTTTACAGAGAAAAATCTGGCGAGATGATCTGGTGTCCTTTGAAAATAAATCAATCCAACAACTCACAGGGAAATTTTCCAAGGAAACCTTTCTTTAGAGCCCGCAAAGCGATCCGACGCTTATGGGAAAAGTTATTTAGCTATTACTATTTGCTATCCAAACAAACGGCTCATTGGACTGTTTTTTCTTGCAGCATAGTTTCTTCATGCTGAGTGAAGGCCTCCACAACGTGGATGCTTCGCGCAAACAGCAGACGACTTCAGGTGGCAGTGCTACTAGAAAAAAAAAGTTCATTGAGCCGTTCGTTTGGAAAGCAATCAGTTATAGTTAAATAACTTTTTCCACAAGCACCTTACTTTGCGGTCTTCGAAGAAAAAAATCCTTGAAAATTTCTCAGGGAGTGATTGGATTGATTTATTTTTAAGAGGACAACGGGTCACCTCGCCAGATTTGTCTCTGTAAAAATAAGATTCCCCAAGAAAAATGCTATGGAAAATTAAAACCGCAGCCGCTGAAAATTTGCATAGTTATTCTAGGGCCCAAAAGGATCCCAAAAATCAAAGTTGAACGAAAATTTATGTTTTCATTTATCCGTGTCCTAGGCTAGTGTACAATAATAATAACGACGGAATACTTGATTGACGGTGATAAGTCGCCTGCTACACGTTGCCTAAATAATCATCTTTGTAGCATGTGACCTAAGTTGCTAGGCAACATTGGACAACACGCGGCAAACAGTCGCAAGCTAAAATTTGCTAAACATTTGACGATCTAGAAGTACTTTAAAAGTGATAGCGATACATAATTGAATTAAAAGAAAGCAAATAGTGAAGTGACAAGTTTTGATTTGTTTTTGTATTTGTGCTTCAAAACGGAGTTTATTCAAACCCATACCCCGTAAACCGAATGCGTTAGCATCATGAAAATAACTGGCGACGAGGGAAGTTAAAAGCATTCTTCAATTCATCCAATTCAATACGAAAGCTCTAATCGTTTTATTCTATTAATTTCTATAATTTTGTATTCGTCACAAATCCTAGCCCATTAAATCGATTAATTTGGTTACAAAGCATTGTTCCGAAACCAGTGCAAACTACTTATTTACAAAAAAAAAAACTGCAACTCTACTCTAGTGGGCAGTGCTCTACATATTTTGTTATATTTACCACTAGAAAAAAAAAATACCAAACCTTTTTATTTCTACTGTTTTCTATTTACAAACTGACTTAGTGTGAAGATCAACCCAATTGGTTCCAAGTTAAGCGAATTTACCTTCCGATGTCTGGATCAAACAGATCGACCGGTACGATGTTGTCGCGGATTGCTCGTAGTTCCGCAACCGTTGCCTGTCGACGCTCCCCCTTTCCTGAAAGCCATTATGGTCTTGCCGCTCCGGATCGTTCACTTTCGGCCTCAGCTCCTTGTAGCTCCGGTAGGACGTTTCGGTGCTTCGTTCTGTTTGGAGAGAGAAGTGAAGATTTCACAATTTTACGCAAACGCTGCAGGAGGAAATACGATCGCAATGATTGGTGGTGGTGAGTGAAGTGAATGACTATAGTGGGTGGGAGAGGGGTTTATGAGCATTTGGTTGTGAAATTTATAAATTTCCACCGATCCTACTCGCAATCATAATATCGACGGCGACAGCGATGGCGATGGCGATGGCGACGGACGCGCAAGTTAAAATTTTGCACCCAACAAACCGTCGTCGTCGCCGTCGGTCGGTTGCTGCACGGTTGTGAAGAAGACCGAAATTCAGCACACGTTCACACACTGGGCTAGTGTCGGAGGACGGATCTAAAATTAGAAGTTTTTTCGTTCGATTTAACGCTTCGAAGATACATTGTGTGGCTTGTGTGAGGGAAATAGGGAAGAGGTCTCGGACTCGAAGTCGGAAACGGGTTTTGAGTTTTTCGATTGTATTTTCAGAATTAGTGTCAATGGATTTAGTGTTTTGCTGTTTTCTCTGCGGATGACTGTAGGCTGACTTTTATCCATCGAAAAAAATCTAAGTGGTTTGGAATGAGAGTTGCATGTTGGCGGCGTAAAGCCATTTTCCCCGTTCAGTTATTTAATTAGTTACCTGATTTTTCATCACTTCCCTAAAGTGACCTAAATCTATTAAATTAATCGCCACAATGAATCACGGATTCACTTCCAAAGTCCCGAAAATAAACTGCTGAATTCATGTTCTAAAAACAAAAAGAAATATCGCCCACGGTGGAAATTGGACACGAGTGACACTAATTTCGACTGACTAAAGCCGCAGGCTTTTTTTTCGAGATGTCGCTTTTGGTCATATCTGACGTGTTCTTTGTTTATTTAGAAGGTTGGTAATCGTTTGCCACTCGGAATGAATCATACGAAATGGTATGGCAGAAGTGGCAGCTTTTCTTGTCATGGGTTTAAATCATCGTAGTCCAAGGTAGAAAGTGACTGTCTCTCTGTATGTATCATGGTATAATAATTTGTGTTAATTTTTCAATGGAGACGGATGGTGGTTTTGGATTGAAAATTGAGCAGGGAATACTTTCATTTGATTTCACTACCAAAAGGGGAATGGTGAATGGGAATGGAAATGGTTAGTTTTGCTTTTCATTTTTATACAGGTCTTCTATTATTGACGTTTCGCCAATAACAAAAATATCATAACTCGGAATTTTGAAACGTTGGCGGACGCGTTTACACAAAGAAAAAATCATGTAAATTTAATTCTGCTTAGAGGTACATAAAACGAACGGCCCGTTAGTCATACATTAACGTCTGTTAGACATACATTTGCATACCATGACGTAAAAGTAAGTAAAATTTTCTAAATTCTCTTATTGTTAATATAATTTTAATTGCGTTCAATGCTATATTCCATTATGAAAGATTATATCTTACTTAATGCGTGAAAATTGTAAGATAACGCGCCCATTCGCGATGAGTGAAATAATATATCTTTTATATCTCTTGACAAACATGCAAAGGAATTTAGAAAATATATGATTTTTTATTCGTTCATTACCATATTGAAGCATCTCATCGAAATATTAAAACTGGAGAGCATTCAGTTGACTTGAAAGGTTTGTGGTTTCTTGGATTAAGTTTCAAAAACTATAAGGGACCACCCAATGGGGTTGTGCAAAAAGGTGACGTAGGACTACGTAGCAATGTGTAATGAATGTTGTTATTTTTGTCATTCTGTCGACATTTGGGGATCGAGGCGCTACTGCAAACGAAACACAGATGCATGGGTACGAGCGTGACTTCTTCCTCCTGGAAGCTTTGCTGCTGATTTTCGGAGGCATTGGATGGCGTTTTTCTTCCAACTGTTCCGAGTCCCAGCCTACGCACGGCGATGTGCACTTGATGAAATTACAGTCAGGAATTAGAATGGAGATCTCTTTCATTTTCTTTAATTCGTAAGGTTTGTGTAAAACCAATCACTTACGAGTCTCGACCTTCAAATTTAAGACGAAATAAAGTTGATATTTTGGCGTAATAAAGGTTTGATTAGAGGTTCCAACCCAAAAAATCCCGGGATCTTAAAAAATTCGGGATTTCCCGAATCCCGGGATAAGATTTTCCACCGTCCTGAAAATCCCGGGATCCCGGGACACACATATATTACATATTTTTTTGCTTTGATACTTCCCAATAAATTTCAGGGAACCGTTTACGCGCATTCAATATAACCCATACAACGCCAACATACATATTTACTGTACCTAAATCGATGTTATACATCATTCATAAAAATGCATCATTCCTTTTGTGTTGGTTCAGTAGGCATTCGCATTTTTGCCTACACATTTAACACACACACACACACACGCGTGCGCCATTACGACGCAAGCTGTCATTTCAATTCAAAACATTATTGTCATTCACTGATTACTGCTTCTGTGTTCATTGAATAATTTCGGATTGCGGTTACATCAAAGTAAGTAGTAATGCAAAATTTGTGCTAATGTAGCCTTACATCCAATTATCTTAAAGGCATGGCTGAAATTTGGAAACACTTCGATAGAATTGCGGATGACAAAGGAAAAGCACGATGTCGGAAGTACGAGCAAATTTTGTCGTGCAAGGGCTCTTCGACCAGTGGTCTGCTCCGGCACATGAAGAACAAACACGACATGGATTCCAAACCCCCCCAAAAATCCTAGTGAGTCTGCTGCGAAAGTTAAATCATCCACACCGAATGTCCCAGTGAAACAAGTATCGATGCTAAAGTTCGTTAAAATCGGAAATTGTAGCTCGGCTGGCAGCAGAGGATGGATTTTCGATCAATGCAATCACCAACAGCAAGTTCATTGGACAATCGATCGCAGATCGTGGATATTCTCTGCCAACGTCGAATACATCCGTCATGAAGCTGGTCGCCGAATACTATGGATACCCCCAGCAGCAAACGCGGGATGAAATAGTGAAGCGTATCGATAGCGGTGAACTGGTTAGTCTCACTAAGTCTAAGCAACAAGCGCTACTTAAACGTGAATGCCCATTTCGCTGACGGATCATTCTACAACCTGGATCTCGGCAAAATTGGTGGATCACTACCTGCTGAAAAGGTTTTGGAAATGGTAAAGGGCGCGCGCGCGCGTGTGTGTGTGTGTGTGTGTGTGTGTGTGTGTGTGTGTGTGTGTGTGTGTGTTTGCAATCCAACGCCAACCGTCCGGCAGTGTTTTTATGGAAGACAAATGTTAGCAGTTAAACGAACTGTTGTCGACTCGACAAACATTTTTAGCCCAGGAGTTGGAAGGTGATAGCTCTGTTGGGCTCCAGTGACCCATTGCAGAATGCCTGGTTACTCACGTCCATTCCGAGGTCACTTTCACTTACAACAAGCCCCGCATAGACACAGTACAAACATCAAATAGATATAAGTACTGTGCATACACTTTCATCATCAAATCTTACTGTTTTGAGGATGGCACGTATTTAGCAGTATCATTCAAATTTAGTTATAATCAGATAGATCTCACTGGAAATGGTTGTTGATGTACAGTCTTCATTTGGACGGCTTCCCTGTGATGCTAAAGGATGCTTTTATGTCTCTGCAGAAGTAGCACTCCGCTAATTGGGAAATATTTTCACATCATCCTTTTCGAATGGAACAGCCCTAATTCAATTAGTACTTCGCGCACAAATGCAATACAATGAACATCACATGTAAAAAAAAGCACTTCCGAGAAGAAATTTAACTTGAAAATCACAATCATTGTGCAACGAAAGGGAAAAAAAACTTCACAGCTCTCCATCTGTACACCACGTGATGAGTGCATCTGAAATTATATGCCAGCCACTCACGCACGCATGCGCGTTTGCTTCGTTCTTGGCTTCTGACAAGCAAATGGCCGTTTTCTACATTACACTGGTTTTCGTTTTTCTCTCTCTACACTTTGTCAATAATCAAAATCCCCCGCTATGAAGCGACTCTATATCGACTTCTAAACTGCTTATAATCATCAATTCACTCGCGACAAAGCGGAAAAAATACTTCAATTTAATCATTTATGTCCGCGTGGCAAAATATTAACAGCACTAACAAACAATTAAGCTGATATTAACTTTTCCTCCGGGTGAGGGGACGAAGCACAAAAAACAAAAAAAAAAGGGGAAAAACTACCGATCTTCACAAATTTCGGGTGGGAATCGATTATATTCATTACACAAAACACATGGAGATTTTATGATTTCACTGTTCGTTTAGGTTGAATTACGAATATATATTTGATTTTATTTTTCGCGAAAAGGATGCAACAAAAACAAAACACGTCAATTTTCAAGCACGGCTTGCTGCGATCACCTTTTGGAAATGGTCAACGACATGGTCCGAAAATTCGGTATTAAGGATGGAAACATTGTAGCATCAACGACTGACGGAGCTCGAGTGATGACGAAGTTTGGAAGATTGTCGGATTACCTTCATCAGCATTGTTTTAACCATGCGATTCACTTGGGGGTTTGCGATGTCCTGTATAAGGATCAGCCACCGGTACCAATTGAAAATGAGGATTCAGATAGCGACGATTCGGATAGTGATAACTACGATGATGAAGTTGGTTCTTCGGGTAAATATATTGGAATGTTCATGTTCATAATAAAGAAAACAGCTAATTTATTTCAATTAGAGACTTGTACACCACGCGATTTGGAGAGTCTCTGAAACGTATTCGAAGAGTCGTGAAATTTTTTCGAAAATCGCCTGTTAAGAATGCACTGCTTCAAGAAAAAATCACGAAAATGTTACATTAACCACTTCAACTGTGTATGGACGTCAAAACTCGTTGGTACTGGACTGAAACGATGCTGGAGCACTTCATTCGCGGTTTTGATTGCATCAAAGAGACACTTTCCGAAATAGGCCTTTCAGGTCTTATGTTGGACAGTGATTTCGAGGTTGCAAAAAACCTTCAGGAAGCTCTTCAGCCAATCAGACTCGCTTCGGAAGCATTGGCAAGACGAGATGCTACATTGCTGTCTGTGGAAGGCAGCTTGAGTTTCTTGTATTCGAAGCTTAAGAAAAGTAACTCCAAAGTTGGAAACGACCTCTTCGATGCAATCACGAAAAGAATCAACGAACGGCGCCAAAAGGAAATAATAACAGCGCTCAAGTTCCTTCAATGTCTTCCGTTGTCAACGCAAGTGCCAGCAGAACTGGATTAAGTTGATTAAGTTCATCAAGGAACTGGGAGTTCGATTGTTGCAAGGCTGCCGAGTTGAATGCTGGATTGTCCTGTATGCATGACGATTCAGGATCGACACCATCGAGCATGCGTGATGAACTGGAATCGGCTATAAAGGAATATGCCAACCCGTCCCAGACTGATTCGGCAATGATTGATTTTTCAAAAGTAATTGCGAAAGAGCTGTCACTTTTTGAGCTACATGGTAAGTTGAGCCCGAATCTTGAAATCATTTTTGGCGGCTTAAAATCAATAAAATCGACGTCAACCGATAGCGAGCGCATCTTTTCGAACTCCGGAAATATCTGTTCTAAAAAGTGAACCTCACTGTCCGATGAAAGCATTAATAACATTTGCTTCTTGAAGTCGTATTTTCAGAGAACGAATTCAAATTGATAAGACCAGTTACTTGATTTGAACCATTGATTTTTTTTATTGATGAATAAAACATATTCCTAACCACAAAATTGCGTTTTTAAGCACATTGAAAAATTTCCCGGGACAAGCAACACATTTTATCCCGAATCCCGGGACAAGCAAATTGGTCGGAAAATGGAACCTCTGGTTAAAGATGATTGTTTATAACTTTTCCAAAAAGGAAATTAAAAGTGCTTTGTTGACAAACAAGGTACATGCCCTAACAGAACGTAGCCACACACGGTATTCTGTCGGACTCAGCGAAGATAGCATGGGCTACTCAGTTGGACACTCAACAACTGGATCGATCTCGCCGAAACCGATGACCACCCGATAGCGAGAGAACGATGAGATGCTGCGAGGAGATCTGTTGGGATATTAGTGTTCATCTGCCACTGCTCGCGACCGGTATACGGAGAGCTAACCTCCGTTCGATTTGTTCAGTGTTGATTGTTTAGATTAAGTAAATAAATGTAGTGAATGTTAGTCAGTAGTTTTATTAAAAATAAAGTGTCGTTTGTTAAGTCCGTGGTGTGTATTAACGATTCGTCCGTCTAAGAAGGAAAGGAACGCTACAACACATAGGAAATCTGTGAAGGAGACAGATTCCTCATCAAAAGGAGTCGGAAGGTCATTTGAAGGGCGACAGACGACGAGATCCTGAAGGTATCCCAACATAAACTGGTCCTTCGAGCCGGATTCTATCTACCGGCGAGTCATTGGTTGGGATGCGCGTTGAGGCAGACCTGGCAGCCAATTCAACCATTACGCTAAGCCCGAAGATCCTTTGTATGAGCTGAATGAGCCTGCACCATCGAGAAATTATTATCGATTGAAAGAATAGTCGCCATCGTAAGAAGTCCTTTACTCGACATAAAGGATCTGCGCCATCATAAGACGGTGTGATTATCCATACCGCCATCGCTACTGGCTGTATACACAGCAAGGCTTTGTCCTTCGATCAACTATAGGAAGATTCAGGAAAGCAACCGGTCATTAGTTCACAAGCATCCATAAGCTGCTGGTTGTGCTATACTTGAGCAAATCAACATCGAACCTTGTCATCGATTTCTTTGGTTTCGGATCCGTGTGCTGCCTATTTGTCAACGAGACTCTGCAAAACTACGTAGACGGCCATAGTGCTGTTCTACCACCTCTCAGGTAGGTTTGAACACGTATATGTCCGGCCGAAGCATTCTTTCAGTTGTCTAACCAACATTTCGATCTTGTTTTCACCTTTCTGCTGATGAACATCAACCTACTGTCGATGTACCAACCGGTGTAAGAGCGAGGTGGCCAATCATCACACGGATGCCACGACCTAGCCAAACGCATGCCAAACTATTTGGAGAGAGCTGCATGACAACGACGACGCTATTCGAGCTTGAGCAAGGCTGCATAATACTGCTTGTCAGGTAAATTTAAACTTAGATATATGCCCAGCAGAAGCTGGTTTCTGTTGATGCTCCACAACAATAAATTTACTCTTTTCGACGAAAAATGGCTACATTTTCTTACGGACGCAATCCTTATACTCAAACGCTTCATTGGTCGAAGCTTTGAGTGAGCCCATTTCGATACTGCATTACTGTATTCCCCCTCTGATGTACTGGATTACTTGTTTGAAGATGAATTGAATTTGCTGTTTAGAACGCATGCAAGTGTAAATACAAATTCGGCTGTTGGCGTAATCTGTGCTTCGCTAGGTAAGCTTTACAGTATATGTACAGCCGAAGTTGACTTTTTGCATACTACATCCGCTCTTTATGCCCTTTTGTTATTCACTGGATCGATTCAGAGTCTGGCGCGACTACATTGCGCATGCACGTGAAAGAGCGATATTGTTTTCAATTTTGGATCTGATCGACTTCGGAAGCGACACTGATTTCTTCACAGGTGAGGTGAACGGTATATGTTCAGCCGAAGCAGGCCAATCTCTTGAAACTACATCCACGTATCTTTTCGCTTTTAGGATTTGTGCAAGTTCTGTGAGACTCCACGATGACATCCATGGACCTGAAAACATTCAAGGCAAGACTCAGAGGACTCCGTGCGACGTTCAGCAACATCCGACGATTTGTTAGTGATTTTAAACGAGATACTACCCGAGTAACACATATTCATGATTTTATGTTGAGTAAGCTTCTGTAAAACCAAATCTAGTCATATAAAAGTATTTTCAACCGTTATAAAACTTGGGTGTTGCTTGGGTACTGTCAGTCAAATCAATGTTTGGATTATGCGTCTCGATGAACTTTGGCAGTCTATCAACGAGACTTGTTGGAAGATACAAGCACACGAAGAGTTTGAGGAGAGTGATGGTTTTCTAAAGGAACAATCGGACTTTGAATCTAATTTTTACGACGTCAAATCGTTTTTATTAGACAAGGTGAACGAGTTACAGGGGTCAAGTTTTCAAAATCAAACCATCCGAGGTGATGACAGTTCTCTACATGGTGTGGTGGACTATGTTTGTTTGCCCCAAATAAAACTACAGTGCTTCGACGGGAATATCGATGAATGGCTCAGTTTTAGGGACATCTACGTTTCCCTCATTCACCATAAGGCCAACCTACCAGCTGTTGAGAAGTTCCACTACCTTAAAGGTTGCTTGTGTGGAGAGGCAAGGGCTCTTCTTGATCCTCTAAAGATCACAGCGGTCAACTACCAAATTGCGTGGGATACGTTGCTTAAACGATACAATAACAGTAAACTGCTAAGGAAACGACAAGTGCAATCGTTGCTAAAGCTTCCTTCACTTGCAAAAGAATCTGTCAGTGAACTACAACGGCTAGTAGAAGCATTCGATAGGGCTGTTCAGAATATAGATCAGGTAGTGGAGGCTGCTGAATACAAGGATTTGTTGTTAGTGGAACTCGTTAGCTCACGATTGGACCCTACAACCTGCCGGGGTTGGGAAGAACATCTAAGGACAAGGACACCATCAAGGATTTACTCGATTTTATCCAAAGACGAATTCAGGTTTTGGAATCATTGCCAGCACAACCAGAGGTTAAACGTGACTACGTCACAGGACAAACGAAAGCCGTACTTCCAAAGAGCTAGTAACAATGCAGTACAGTCGAATAATGCAAAATGTGCAGCTTGTTCAGAAATCCACGGATTACACATTTGCCCTATCTTTTTGAAAATGCCGATATCCAGTAGGGAATCTTTTCTGCGCAGCCATTCTCTCTGTCGCAACTGTTTGAAGGCAGGTCACATCGCTAGGGAATGTTCATCGAAGTACAATTGTCGGAAGTGTAAGGCTAGACACCATACTACGATGTGCTTCAAATCTGAAGACCGTAATTCAAACCGTACCTTATTGGACACTGGAGCCTTAACTGAAGGCGCTAAGCATGCTTCAACAAGTACAGATCCACAGATGTCATCAGGAGCAATGTCCTCTAACATGGCTAAGGTGTCATCATCTCAGATTCTTCTAGCAACTGCAATTGTACTTGTTGAAGACAGCCAAGGATCACGCTATCCAGCACGTGCACTATTAGACTCTGGTTCGGAATGTAATTTCATTTCGGAGGGTCTGAGTAGGTTGATGAAGGTCTCTACCAAGAAGGTCAACATATCGATACAAGGAATAGGTCAAACGAATACGAGAGTTACACACAAGATTGAAGCTACAATCAAGTCTCGTACATCTGCGTATGCAAAGTCCATGGAGTTCCTAATCCTGCCAAATGTAACGGCTTGTTTGCCTACAACTACAGTGAAGATAAACGGATGGAACTTACCACAAGCAATCGAGCTGGCGGACCCAGAGTTCTTTCGATCAAGAAGGGTGGATATAGTTTTGGGAATCCAAGCGTTCTTCAGCTTCTTCCAATCGGGGAAGGAAATATCACTCGGTCAACTATTACGGTGAAGGAGACAGATTCCCCATCAAAAGGAGTCGGAAGGTCGTTTGAAGGGCGACAGACGACGAGATCCTGAAGGTATCCCAACATAAACTGTGATCCTTCGAACTGGCTCATGGCAGTTGTATCAAAATTGTAGATGCGGCTCAAGGTTGGCAGTGCACCTTTCCGTTTTACCTTCCCTTATTTCATGCGCCATTGATTGGATTAAAAAATGTAGAAGGTACCTTCAGCCGTCACTGTATTGGATTCACAATCTATCCTGAATAATTTCGCTATTTTATCTCAAATGCAACCTATCAACATATTTGCAAACATCTAGCATACCCGCTATTTCCAAACAATCCAAAATGAAGTACGTTTGACTCAAATCAGTCAAAAGTATGGCTACTCAAACGTGAGAAAAGGTAGTTCGTAGTAGTAAGATGATAAACAATCACCAATGTTTGCAAGAAGTAAAATTTAAGTTGATCGAACAAAAATAGAACAAAAATGTGTTCGCTGTTC
Organism: Aedes koreicus; assembly: GCA_024533555.2. NCBI lineage: Eukaryota > Metazoa > Arthropoda > Insecta > Diptera > Culicidae > Aedes > Aedes koreicus. The sequence goes on along the minus strand of JAHHFK020005622.1, from coordinate 84,160 downwards.
TGGTACGTTTAAACCGAATACGTGTGGAAAAACATCCTCAAAACTTTTTCAAGACTAGACATGTTTGGCATTACATCCTCACGACTTTTCTACAATAAATTTCTTATATTCTTGCCAAAGAAGATGTTTCTGTTGTTACTTTCGGGATGTGTACTACGCTGGCAAATGTACAAATGTCGAAAACATTACGGCTTCGGCATATTGGTTGGTACGTGTTTGGTTGATTATTGTTTTGACATTTATTAATTTTCCAAAAGTAAAATGTTTCAAATCAATCGTTTACAATATTAGAGTCAACGCGTAGTAAATGTCCCAATCGATTGGTGTAAAAATTATGTTTACCTACTGATTTCTTCAAAGCCAGCTCGTTCTCGAATACTTTAGATGTTTTACGAAAGTTTGGCCTTCATGATGGCCCAAAACTTCTCAATCGGACGAAGTTCCGGCGAGTTCGGTGGGTTGAAGTCTTTTGGTACAAAAACAACATTGTTATCTCTGTACCAGTCTAACACCGGCCGCGCGTAGTGGCAGGATGCCAAATCCGGCCAAAATAGCGTCTCGCCTCCGTGAGACCGCAGGAAGGGCAGCAGGCGCTTCTGGAGGCACTCGTCTCGGTAGATTTGCCCATTCATGGTACCCGTCGTGATGTATGGCTGGCTCATCTCTCCACACCCACAGATGGCCTGCCAAACCAAGAACTTTTTGGCGAATTTGTCCACCTTCTTCTTCCTTACCTCCTCAGGAACGGCCAACCGTGATGTGGCAACGTAAAACTCCTGCCCCGGCAATTGCTTTGTGTCCGCCTTGATGTAAGTCTCGTCGTCCATCACGACGCACCTCGGTTTCGTCAGCCACTCTCGGTACAGCTTCCTGGCGCGGGTTTTGGCTACCGTGTTTTGTTTGTCGTTCCGGTTTGGTGCCTTCCTGACCTTGTAGACGTGGAGGCCGGCACGTTTCATCGTTTTTTCGACTAACAGATGGAAACCTCCGCCTTCTTCGCCACATCGCGGATCGAAAGGTTCGGTCGACGCTTGAACAGATTCAACACCTTCCTTGCCTTCACCGGATCAGCTGTCTTCGGTTTTCTGCCGCTGCCTGACCGCCGCTGGGTCGTTCTGGGTCTCCTTGAATGACTTCACCACCCGGGACACCGTCGAATGATGGAATCCCAGGTGTTTTCCGATCCATCTGTGGGACGCAGTCGGATTTTCCACGACGGCGCACATATTTTTTTTGGCGGATCTGCTCTTGTTCCGATGCCATCTCGATAACCACTTGACAGATTTGTGTCCAAAACTCTCCTTAGTTAACAAATTTCGGTACCGACATCCTCCACGGACGCAACTTGACGTCGCAGCAGGCTACTTGCAATTACTCGAGACTGCACTGCCGGAAAAGAACGAGCTTGAGGAAGCCCACCTCGAGGACTGTTGGAAACTGTGGAATTAGTTATCAGCAGCGTAGGGGAAAATGTCTTACGTCACGTGGAACGAACTGGAGAGAACGAGTGGTTTGGGATACCGAAGAGATCTCGGAGGGGTAGCCCATTTAAAAGAAGGGCGATAAACTGGACATCGAGAATTATCGTGCCATCACCGTCCTTCACGGCCAGTCCAGAGCGAAAGAAGAGTGGCTTTGACATCCCTTTCTCGCTGATTGTCAGCCACAGCAGCACCTTCTTGGGGAACTTGGTGTGTGAAATGAACTTTACCTCGGAGCTCACTTCCTTCGTGGGGGAAGTAAAATTCGAAGTGCCCTGCCATTCGTTGCCATCCAGGGTGAGATAGGTCTCGTCGTCCATCACCGCCGCCAAGTCGCGATTCGCCGGGAAAATCGAGTTGACCATCTTATTCAGCCCCAGCCGCTGCCATTGCCTACAGCTCCGAAACCAGTGGACGCGATTTCCGCTTCCTGACATGTATTTTCATGTTCGACAGGTACTTTTTCAATGTTTGGCCGGTTGAACCGACCTCCCTGCCAAGCGCACGCAGCGATGTAGCTACTTTTCCCTCGGTCTTCCTCTTCAGCATCCTTTGGAGATTCTTGTCGCTCAGGGTCGTCGTCCGTCAGGAACCGGACTTTCTTTCGATGCTCTGATTGTTGTCTAATAGTGCCAAGATGTTGTAGATACCGGAACGGGCGTATCCGGTGTCCACAAAGTGCCGCACGATGTCCGTTTTCGACGCGGCGGGGTGCCGTTCGTTGAATGCGCACACTTCTGAACGGAGTTGCTTCACTGTTTTTCCCATCACGATTAGAGTTCGACTGATAGAGCTGTCAAATTTTGTCTGCTGACTCATGGGTTACTATGATTGATGCTGCATGGGTAGTTTTGTCAGTGCGGGTGAAGGTAAACCCATGAAAAATCGACAATTTTTGTCCATTTTTTTAAATGCAACCGTTAATCAAACGTTCAAGGATACTCTGTGTTTGGATAGAGCACAGCGCATCTATCATAAAATTGGCACTAGGGACAAATAGCTGAAGAGAAAGGTGTTGAGGTGCCTGAAAGGCAACTCAGGTGTCTCCATACGTGATTTGGCAAAGAAATACGATTCCAACTTTTCCACCGTGCGTAACATCCTTTCAAGAGAAGGATATAAGTCTTTTTGTGCCAGAAAACATCCGAATCGCTCCCTGAAACAAAATTTAGTGCAAACACAATTGCTACACGAACGAGTTTTGACGACATTTGATGGCTGTATTATAATGAATGACGAAACATATGTCAAAATGGATTATAAATAAATCCCGGGACGAAAATTTTACCTGGCAACTGGTCGTGGGGATGTTCCTTCCAGGTATAAATTTGTTTTTGTTAATAAGTTTGCTCGGAAGCGAATGATTTCGCAAGGAATCTGCAGTTGTGGCCTTAAAACCAAGGTTTTCATCAAATTTCATACAATGACGTCGAAGGTTTACATTGAAGAGTGTCTGAAAAAGTGGATTTTACCCTTCATTCTGCAACACAAGACCAACGTTATGTTTTGGCCGGATCTAGCCAGCTGCCACTACTCTAAGGAGGTACTAGAATTGTATGCTGCAAACAATGTTAATTTCGTCGCCAAAGAGATTAATCCTCCGAATTGCCCTGAGTTCAGACCGATCGAAAAATATTGGGCAATCGTCAAGCGAAAACTTCGATAATGCGGTAAAGAAGTGACAAATGCACAACAAATGCGTTTAAAGTGGAATAAGTTCGCCAGTACAGTGTCATCAGCAACTGTGCAGATCATGATGGCATCGATCACAAGTAAAGTGCGACAGTCCGTTCGAAACGGTGAAATGTAATAATTTGTAATATATCGTTTGAAAACTGAATAAATGCCCTTTTGTTTGACGTTTTGATCAAGCGTGTATGTTGTTTTATTCTAGAGTTATGATCACTTGAATGCGTCCAAATTAACTTTGAATCGAGCTTTATTCATCAACTTCAAAGCCGCATTTGATGCACACTGAAAATTTATTTTCGTAAATTAGCTTTCACTCGCTTCGTAATCATGGATTTTGTACATAGAACAAATGTCTCGTGTATTGTATGAAACATTCATATTGCTTTTTATCTTGTGAAATGCTATCATTACACCTTTTTGTATAATGCACGAAATAGATTTCGTGAAGACCGGCCAATCGCTGCTTCGCTGATGTTGTTGCTGGGATGGGCTCCGGGAATAGTTTATTTATCCCAAAATACACGGTGTTGAGAGTTATCTTCATACTCATTATTCAACTATCCCCTCAGGGTCTCTGGCTAGTGAGATCACCAGGATGCAGTATCAGCGCTTTTCCAACAATTTCAGGATGGAATCCCATGTCAGAAACATTAAAAAAATGACGCTGGACAACTCCACGTGGTTGCGCTTTTTTGTCAATTACATTTCGAATCGATAAAGTAGATCTCTCAGTCATTCAGGCAACCATCAGAGAGGCGTTTCTTTTAAATTGGTAACGAAATATTCGTAGCTCTTTATATTGTTTTCGTACAATGCACGAATGTTGTTTCTGTGTCAACAAATGCTTCGTGCTGTTGACAGTTGCGCGTGTGCCATTAATTACGAATGTATCTTCATAAAAAGAACAAATCAGTTTCGTTGCTGAAAACAACGAACAGATTTGTTAGTTCTACCTTCGATTTCGTAATATAAACTAAAATCAACTTTCAGTGCAGTTGCCAGGAGGAGGGAGGGGGGTTTTTGGGGCGGGCGCGCGTTCCCGGGCGCGGTGCTGGCCTACTCGGGGCGGCGGGCGGGGGCCCGGTGTTGGGGTTGGGATCTCGGGTGGGTTGCCGGGGTCCTTCCAACCCCGCAGCGGCCTCGTCAAGATGATAGAATCTCTTGCCTGCTTGTCAACATTGCTCGTGAAGGTGTTATCAGACGAGCGGCGTTCAACATGCGGGCCACATGTCAAGAGATTATGTAAATTTATTTGCTTTGCAGATGACGTGGACAATATCGGCAGAATATTTCAGCCCGACTAGGCAACAGTGCAACAATCGACGGAGATGAGTTCGAGTAGTCAACAAATTTATCGATCTCGGCTCACTTGTTACTGCGGACAACAGATCCGGAGGCGTATTATCGGTAGAAATCGGTACCTACTATAGGCTCCACAAGCAACTTAGGTCAAACAAACTTAGCTCCCGTACGAAGTGTATCCTGTACAAAACGTTAATAAGACCGGTTGTTCTCTACGAGCATGAGATTTGTACAATGCTTGAGGAGGACTTGCGAAAACTTGGAGTTTTCGAACGGCGGGAGTTAAGAATCATATTTGGCTGAGTGCAGGAAGATGGAGTCTTGAGTTGGAAGATAAACCATGAGCTCGCGCAACTCGCTGGCAAACCCAGCATTCGTAAGGTGGTGATATTTGAACGTATACGTTGGGCAGGACATGTTGCGAGAACGCCGGACAACTATCCTGCGAAAATGGTGTTCGATGGAAATCCGGTTGGCACAAGGAGGGCCAAATTAGAAAAGGGGGAAAGACACGGATACAAGTCACGGAAAGAAAAATCACCGAAAAATCCAATTTGCAAAGGAAACATCAAAAAAAGTGATTTGAAAATAATTATTTTCGCACAGACACGCATAATTTAAGTTACATGCAATAAAAACCAAAATCCATTCCTTAAATTATCCCGAATCCACCGATTGAATTTATTTTGCTCGCATGTGTCTGTCTCGCATGTGTCTGTCTCAGGGCACCAAAATTTACATGCCATTTTGGTAATGTGTGAGCAAGCCGGATTTAGATTGACGATATGATATGATATGTGATCAAACGAAGCTTAACCATACATCTCCCAAACATTCATAAGCAAAGTCGTTTCCTCAAGCAATTACCTCCTAATAATTCCCCATGCTCATCAAAACGCCCCCAAACGTCAATAGAAGCAATAATCGCCGAACAAGTGTCGCCTTTCCTTGAGTCAAAACAATCAGCAATTTGTCAACCGTTGAGACATCGCAGTCAGCTTTGAACTCCTTAGGATTATGAAGCGAAAAGAGCCAAGCACAGCTCGAGTCACGCAGCAAGTGCGAAGATTTACGATCATCTGGTGATATTTACAGTACCTCCTCGTAGAAATTGTGTAATCGCACCCATAAGCCATAGATCAGCAGTGGACTTGAACGCAAAAATGTCCAAGGTCATAAAATTTTCTGCTATGTGCTCTTCCGCTTGAATGATTTAAAAAAAATGAAAATCGAGAAATCAGAACAAAGTTCAACAATCTTTTCTAAAAAGTGTCAAATTTTATGGCTTTCATATTTCCACTCGCTCGTTCACTCGGCAGATGTTGTGTAAACTGTGCGTCAACATTCCACAGAGATGATGCTCGGAAAAGTGTGCATTTTCCGAGCAGGAACGCCCGAAGAAAATCCATCAATATCTTAATTTTCCCAAAAAAAAAGAACCTCCATTCCATTCGAGAGAGTGGTAAATTCAGCTGTCAGCTTAAGATGTACTTCGGTCGACTTCTTACGACTGTTGTTTCCTTCTTCGTTATTTTGTAAGATCGACTCACTCATTCTCAGGTCTGTCAAGCAATCGATTCGCACCAGAGCGTGTAAATGAGCCCCCGTGCGGTAAAAATAGATTCTTGATTCGAGTCTATAGAGCAGCAGAATTGACGGCGGCCGACTAGATGATGCGAGTGCTTGTGTGTTCGCCATTTTGGCTTCTGCAGCGACAGCTGGTTGCTGAATGTTTTCAACGTCCCAACAAGAGTGAAGAATTGAACAAACAACAATTTGAGTGCAATTGCCGTTGGTGATTTTTTTTATGGATTTAATCGCATAAAATGATGTTTCAAATTTCAACGTTATACCAACGGCAGGGCTTTGTGAATAGCATTTCAAGTATATTTGGCACTTTAGCGCTCGTTCTTGGGTATGAGTTTTCACATCAAATGGATTGTTGCTGCTTCAGATGAATTTTCGAATTAATTTCACTTCTATGCACACATGATTGCAGATTACCAAACATACAATGATGAATGGTTTTGTTGACTTGAAATTATGGATAGTTATTTATCAAATTTGTGGAATATACTGTTTATGATTCTCCAAAACAAATTTTCAAGTTGATTGTTTCTATTCTGAGAAGTTGTGAGGTTGTTTGCTATTCATGCAATATTTGGCTATACGTTGGCAACATGCGTGCTGCACGAGATTGAGATAGCATAGCATAGCATAGCATAGCATTTCTCGACCATACACTATCCTGGGTTGGCTGTTGTAGAAACGATGAAAGCGCCAGAAGAACTGCCTTAGGTGTCCCAGGCTCTTCATCAATCGATCTCTTCGCATAACACCTGGACCTGTCCTTATGATCAGCAAGGGATGAAGGGAAGTGGTGATTAGATGTCTACTTAAGAAGATGCTGAGAACTCATGCTACCTTCATAGACATCTGGAGTTGGAAATTGGATGAGATTGTGTAGGAGGCTTTCTTTGGCGAGAGCATATTCTAGGGTTTTTTTTTTTCTTCATTAGGGCGAATCTAACACTGAGAGACTCTTACATTCTCTTTCATTCATATTCCAATCACCTTTACGTTATACATTCTACTATTTGTATTGCACGCTGATTTTTTTTATTTCGAGCATACAATGTTCCTCCTCATAGTAGATAGTCACTCTAAATGGATAGATATTGAGTGGATGAGGAACGGAAATGATGCTTCCAAAGTAATCAGAAAGTTTACAATTTAAATTGTCATGCTTCGGGTTACCAGACGTAGTAGTAACGGATGGTAGTCCCCCGTTCAAATCTACTTGTTTTGTGTCCTTTCTTGAGCAGCAAGGTATAAATGTAATGAACAGTACACCTTTCACCTTACAACCCTTCCAGCGATGGCCAGGCTGAAAGGATGATAAGGCTGGTGAAAGATGTATTTAAAAAGTATTTAATCGAGTCAGAAGTTCGGGGATGGGACACAGAAGATCAGTTTAACTACTTTTTGATCAACTATCGAAATACTTGTGTGACAACAAATGGTACGCTATCATCGGAGAAAACATATAAATATAAACCAAAGATGCTGATTGACCTTATAAACCCTAAGAAGCATTATTCAAGACAATTGGTTAAGAGCCCTGCTAAGTTCAAACACCAACATGAAACCTTAGCAAGATCAAATCAAACATTAGTCACGAAGGACCCATTGGATAGTATGATGCCAGGAGACAAGGTGTGGATACAGAATAATCATGACAATAACGTGGAAAGATGGATCGAAGCAAAATTCGTAAGACGTCTTTCCATCAACATTTTTTAGGTGGCAGTTGGAAACGTGACTTCAAGCGCTTATCGAAACCAACTGAAAATTCCAAAGACTAAACCTCCCACATTGAACGTAATGATCCCGCCTACTTCCTGTAAAAGAAACCGGGTGGTGACGTAGTAGTAACGGATGGTAGGAAAATGCCGACTTTGAATCGCCAGAACCATCAACATCGCATCAGCAGAGAAGTACGAAATCGAAACCAGTGATCGATCCTAACGTAGTATACGTAGTTATTCGACGCTGCGTAGATCATCACGAGTGAAGAAGCGGAAGTTGAACAAGGATTTTGTCTACCATTGATACAACGTTCGTTCGAATATTGCATGAAGTGTTTCATTAAATTGAATGTCGAACTTTATTGAAATAATGTACATTCAGAAGAAGATTATTCTATATGTTATATATCAAATTCTAAATGTTCGTAATTTTATATTGTCATCTTTAGGATGAAGAACTATAGTTTCCATGAATTCGACTTCCGATCGAGTTCCCGTTTATATATGTACTGTGTTTAATATGCAGATGAGAGCCCCCAGTCGATTAAATTTAAGAATAAACGAAATAGTTGAGCCTTGATACTTGAACGAACCAGACGAGTTTCCTTATTATTCTACATACCGAGTTTCTTATGATAATTTACCTCGGACTATTATCTGTTTCCAAACCTCAAAAGATGGTTCATGAATAAAAAATTTAGCTCACGCGAGGAAATCATCGACGCCGCGGAGGGGTATTTTGCAGACCTTCCGGAAAATTACTTTAAATTACTAAATTACTTAATTTTTTTTTCATTCCCAGAAGTAACTTTTCACTCCACCTATCACGAGAGACCAAACAGCAGTCAAAGCAAAGGGTTCCTCCGGGTGAATCCGCACCAAAGAAGGCCAAGGTGGGATCTTACAGTCAATAAAGTGTTGGAAATCGTTTTTTGGAATGCACCTTCCAATTTTAATTTTCGGAAGGGATGAAAACAAGTAGAGAAATATTGGACGGAGTTAGTTTCCCCACCCCCGTAAACTATTGGGAAATAAGAAATTGCTAATGAATTTTGTCATCTCTTTCTTCGATAAATTTAAGTTGTTGTCAAGCTACCTCGGACAGCAATCAAATTTAACGAAATCTCAACAGCCTTTTCGGAATCTTCATGAAAATTTAGACATCTTTCATAATAACGGAAATTTTTGGGGGTTATTCTGAATGCCGAACCGTCACCAGTGAGGTGAGAAAAGTCACGTAGCATCGTGGAGATGTGACTCCCCATTTGATTTCCACAGAAAATTCAAGATATCATATCTTTTAAAGATTCATCATCCTGCTCAACCCCGTTTTCATGACCGACGGACATCCCCTTCCAAGTTTTCCTACTTCAACGTATCATCCTGTCGGTTCATCCGTTTCGTCTCACGCCGTACGAGCATGTGCAGTTCAAAGCTCCAATTATTACCCAACATCCCAAAAATATCCAACCTTCAAATCACTGAGTTGTTGCGTTGCCCGCACGCCAATCCACAGGTTGCCGGTCATCCCTCATCTCAATTGTGTCTGATGACTCGAATCGACGCACCAACTTCAGTTTAAGTAATCTCATTCTGTCAGTCAGCCTTCGCTTTTCTGCCACCGATTGTACGGGTGGCGCCACCATACAGACCCACTCTAGTTGATCAAAGATTTTCCTCCTCCCACGAGAAAAAAAAAAGATCACCATGGCGGTTTTGCTGCAGGCGGCAATTTCGAAAATTTATTGCAACACGCAAAAAGGGACAAGGGAGCTGCTCGGAAGGGAATGCGAAAGGCGGTTTGAAGTCAGTTTATTTCTCTAGGCTGCGTGTGTTTAAAAATAAACAAAGATTAGATTGAGGCGGAAAACGGAGGAATTTTCTGCCTCGGCGCGCAACCCGCTGGCAACGTCGTGATCTCGATTTTCCAACAGCGGGGTGTAGGTAGGTGTGCGTGCGCTTGTTTGACTTGTTTACTTTTAACATTTTCCTCGTCCAAATAGCTGGATCGCTGCCAAAATGGTGTGTCCAAGAGTGATCGAGAAAAATGCGCAGTCGGTTTTAATTAATGGAAGTGCTGATTGGGTGCGAATCTGGGTAAGATTGATTGCTGGCATCAATTTTTCGTCAAAGAATTCTCGGCTTGACTTGAGTTTCAACTAGTAATGGGGTCAATGAAAAAATCGTACAAATATTCATCGAATCGTCAATAACAAAACCGTCTTCAGAATGACCTAATTGCAATTGATTTTTCTTTTCACAAAATAAAACCCGGATTAAGCGTATATTTATGCGGGCATGCAGGAACCTTGATTCACGAGATGCCATTTGATAGATTGAGTTATCAACAGTTCAGAAAAATCTGTCGCTGTAGTATCAACTGAGGATGAAAAATCAGCGAATCACGTCATCAATAAACAACCGAAGATTCCGACGGAAATGTCCCGAATCATCTCGGGAACGCGAAACACTCCGGAAATATCCGAATCTTTCCGATACAAACACATAGTTATTTGATAAAATAGGGGAAAATTTCGGCCAACATCGGGATTTACTCTCGCTCACCCACTCTCTTATGAGAAGGAGAAAAAGCGTCAAAAGACTTCACTCTCGGACTGTTACGAATGTCGGCCCAAAGAGCAATCGAAACCAAAACACCTCGGAAAAACATGGCCACCAAAGCAGGAACCAACTGTTGTGAGAAGTGAGTTTCCTTGTTGTTGTTGATGTCTGCGGTCTAAAATAGATTTCTGTTAGCTTGAGGGTTAGGAAAATGGCGCATGCGTCGTTCGGGAGGGGTAAAGTGCGCAACTCCAAAAGTGATTCAACTAACACTTTCACAGCAGCAAATTTTAGTTGACAGCTAATGCATCTGTCAGCGACTGACGTGGAATCAAAATGGTGAGTAGGGTTGGTGGCGTCATCTGTTGTTTCGAGCCGGAAAAGTGTTGATTGATTCGATTGACGCGGAAGAGGAAATTTTTTTGATGACGCATAAATTTCTTCGAGTTATTCATGAAGCGATTTTCATGATTGATAGGGGTGGTTTTGGTTTTGTTTCACAAGCACGTTTAGAATAATGAATCTTAAAATGAACAGTGAACGTTCAATTTTTTCAAAAATAGTTTATTTAGGAAGCCTATTTTCAATCTCATCTAACCAGTTTGCAAAATTTTAATTGAATTATCTCACTGTTTAAAGACTTTTGTTGTTGTTTTATATTGAACAGCTTTTATTATGATCGATTTTTTTCATGGTTATTCATGGTACATAGACAAAAGACAGTTTTTTTTGTGTGAATTAAGACTTTTTACCCAACATGAAAAAACAAAGTGATAGGTATATTCCCATTTTGAGCTCATTTTATAGTTGTTATCAAGCTTTAGGGTTGGAAAACTAGAAGAAATGTAAAGTTACGCTTGTTCACTTTTTTTTAATAACAAAGTCGTGCTTTCGACACTGAAGAAGTCTGTAAGCCGCAGATGAAATAGGCCTATTTGTCAATGGGTAAGCTTTTTATAGTAGAATTAAAAGAAATATGCTCGCGTTCACTAGTGACAAATTGAAAAACTGTTTCGAAAAACTGTTATTTAAATTTTCGTGGTTTTTTAATTATATATAGTCCAAGCATAAGTAGTGCAAACTTTCGTCACTTCCCAATAACTTTGCCAAAACCATCCATCTTTATGAAGTTTTATTAAAGTTTTATTAAAGTCACTAGAAATCAATTTGGCTTGAATATGGCACCAAGAGGTGCCAAAAGGTTTCATATTTTAGTCAGGTTTATGACAACCTACACAGAGTTTACAACGCTCTTTAAACCTTGTTTTCTCAAATTCCTTTTACTCCAATCAAAGGTTTTATTTCGACTTTATTAACTCGTAAAATTCTGTTTTGAAATGCTGTTTTAGGACTCATTCATATTATCTTATTATGGTCAGCTGTAGAAACACTTTAAAACCAATTGGCCTCCTGTAAATGCTTTAAACGGCAAATTAGTTTTATAGTAGTCACTTTGAAGGTAAATTGGTTTTTGGCAAAACTGTGATTTTTTCCAATCGCCATATTGAAATATAAGAAATAATAGAAATGTGAAAAATAAATGCATCACATTTTTAACGGAATGCGAATAAACTGTAGATTGCAGACCAATTTCGGCATTCTTTTAGATAACCTTATTGAATTCCCTCAATCATTAATGTATTGAATATAATTGTTTTCATTTTGTTTTGTTGTTGTTAACTCGCATAATTCCAGAGGCGCATTAATGTTCGGCCCATTTTTGGTGCCAATATTCACCATAAAATTAAATGCGCATAGGTACGCTGTCAAAAATTTAATTTATTATGGATATTTTGCAATCGATCAAAATTTACCGCTAGACTAGAACTTTATTCTTAGATATTATTTACTGATAAATGAATCAGAAGAGCTGAGAATCTAACAATGCAGAACAACAAAAAACAACCACGATATCACAGTGAAGTTTGAAAGCTCTGGCCATTTGGCCGTATGCTGGTTTTCATTGCAGCCAATAGGTTTAATGAAGGTTCTCAAGTGGTCTTAACATCTTTGACTAGAACATTTTCAAAATCTTAATGGTCGTATAAAGGTTTTATTAACTTGTTTTCACAACCGTCTATAGAGTGGGCCACTTTGTACAAATTTCGGCTTTAAAGAAGCATAGAGGATGTGTTGGTAGACAAAACAGTTTTAAATGTAATTTTATCAACAAAGCCGGGAGGAGTGCTATACGGCTTGAATAAAACTAATGGTTACTTGTGTAGAACGCTTATTCCATTCTTCAAAAAAGTGTCTAGGGCAACCACGTGAAAGAAATGGATTTTTTTTTGTTATTTGGTGTTTGGAAATGAACATCTTCCGTTGCATTAAGCCAGTCACGGAACCGACCTACCAATTTCAGCGCATTTCTTTGAGAAGCTTTCCACATTGCAGAAAGTTTTTTACACGTAAAAAAATCGTGTTTTCAACTCATCAAGCTGCAACTTCTTCTTGTTGGGAGGTGTGCAATACTTCAAATGTAGTATTTTTCTGGATTTTTCATTAACTCTTCTAAAATCTTAATTTCAAAGAGATGCATTCGAGAAATGGAATGCACTTTCCAATATCGTGAAACAAGGGAATATTTAAAAAATAACCGCTACTTTTTGAGATATCGAATTAAATAATTGAACATACAATTCGTGTTGTGCTGAGAGTCCTTTGTAAGATTATAGATATAATGGATAAACCTAAAAAAAATGAAAATCACCTTAAAACAAAATTGAGTACTCACTTTTCAAACACTGTGATTTTGATCAATTTTTTGGATTCATGACACTTATGCAGTCCACTTCAAACCTTTACGCAGAAATGTCGACAGCTGAGAAAAATTCCATGCATTCATTTTTATATTGTCAAAAGACGCTATCTCGACTGCATTTGTACTGATCAAAATTTTGAATATCAACACTTTACTATCGATGTCATCAGCTTATAAAGATCGCAACAAGCGCTGCCCATGGACGGTCAAGTTTTCGAGAGCTGTCATGTTGTTTTTTCTTTCGTTGCACAGTGATTGCGTTTATTCAAGTTAATTTTCACTTCGAAATTGTTTTTCACCTGTTATTTTCATTCTAGTGTTAATTGTATTCCTGCTGTTTTTTTTCTCTCGAAACGGACGAGGTGAACATTTTTGCCGGATAACTGAGCACTACTCCAGTAGAGGCAAAAATGCATCCTTAAGCATCACAGGGAACGGCTTGCCATACCAAATGAAGACTGAGCATAAGCAACAATTTCCGGTGCAATCTATCTGATTATAACTAAATTTGAACGGTACTGCTAAGGACGTGGAAGTGGAAATATTTTGATGAAGCATAATCCTCTAAACATAATATGCTTTGATGATGAAATTGTATGCACAATACCAATATCCATTTGATATTTGTACTGTGTTTTTGCGGGACTTGTTATGAGTGAAAGTGACCTCAAAATGGACGCGAGTAACTAGGCATTCTGAAATGGGTCACTGGAACCCACTACGACCTGATCTCGAAAATAAAAATTAAGTCAACATCAAGTATTGAACATTGAACAATACATTTGAAACGAAGAAATGGCGAGGTAGAAACACGTATTCCAAAAATTTGCCTGAAATAAGGCTCTTTTTTGTACGTTTGGCCAAATGTGGGCTTCGTGGTCAAGTGGTTAGCGGCGTCTTTCGTCGTTCAAACGATTGCCATGAAGTGAGGATTCGATTCCCGCTCCAGCTTGTGGAACTTTTCGCAGAACGAAAATGTGCAATCTGGTCCACTGGGTATTAGGTTAAGGTGTCCGTTGTAATTCGCTCTATGTTTAATGTTCAGTCTGTAACCTCGAGTTGAAGACGGTGTAAATGTTTTTTAAAAAAAAGTTTTATCTGTCAAACGAAAGTTTATTATATACTTCTAGTTTCGTTGTCAAAGCAAACGGTAGATTAATCAGTATCGTTGGTAGAAGGGCTTTAACTACTGGATGCAGATAATTTCCACTCCAACCAGATCTAGAACAGAGCGCTTCTAGGGGTGGTGGGATCAGCAATGTACGAAAAATCACAGTAAAAAGTACGATGCACTTGTACTTTTTCCTACACACCTGAACACTTCGAAGAAAATACGGCTTTCGAACACAAGCAGAGTCTCGATAAGGCCAAAGAACGCGGATACTTGCGTAGATAAAACAACGTAACGCGTGGAATGTCGATGCGTACTCTTTGGAACACGGCCAGATAATTGCGTAACCGGACTACGAACAACGAGAGTCAAGAGTACATGGACCAATACATTATGGTCGAAAACGCCAAAGTTCTCGTCAAAAATCGATAACTCGAACAACAACAGATTTTTGATTACTTTTTCATGTACACTACCAGTCATAAGTACGGACTTGCTTGGAAAAGTATTACAAATCTCAGTTGAACGTTGCATCACCCCCCAAAAAGTTTAGCATCACCTAAATACAGTTTTTTTTGGTTCGGAATTCCTCCGCTACGTGATGCTAGTGAGCATGAAAAATAGAGCATTTTCAACATTTTCTATCTCATGCTTATGATAAGATAGAAATTTCGAGTCTTCGGCAAAGTTGTTCAGAAGGGACAATTTTTGAAGAGCAAACAGTATAAATAGCTTTTGAACTGATTCTGTAGTGACCATACTACGCTACAATATTCAAGTATTGACCTCACATATGCAACGTATAATGTTTTTATTTTGTATGGGTCATGAAAGCTGTAACTAAATCGTTTTATAAATCCTAGCATGCTACTTGCTTTACTGATTATTGTGTTATAGTGGTCAAGGAATGTTAGTTTCTTATCTAAAATAACACCTAAATCCTTAATTCTTCCGCTGTTTTCAACTGCCTGATTTCCTAGAGAGATTGTACAGTCCCGATTTCTACTAAATGACATTGATTTACATTTTTGGACGTTTAGCTGCAAATGGCTTTTTTTGCACCAATTATAAAATAAGAGTAGGATATGTGTCCCTTGACTCAGACTATTATGCAATGATCGATTACATGTTTTATTATAACTCATGAAGTATTTTAGCTGGGCGCAATATTTAACTAGTTATACACTTGCTTAAATACGTTTTATAAGACGTTTGGTAGTATGGATCACGAAAAGCTATACTACTCATTTTATAAAGTCAGAAACTTTCGAGGGATATGGATGTAATGTCGATCTATAAGCATCAAATTGGGTCTATTCATGGATGCAACTTCGTCCCATTCGATCGATTGGGAAAGACACGAGTGGCACGATCTTCAGGAAGTCTGTTCAACTATTTGGCTTCACCGACGACGTAGATATCGTAGCCCGTAACTTTGAGACGATGGCGGAAACGTACATCAGACTTAAGGCTGAAGCTGGTAGGATTGGGCTTGTGATTAATGCGTTAAAAACAAAATACATGAAGGAAAGAGGCTCACGAGAAGACAATGTTAGCCTCCTAGCACAGGTTCAGATCGACGGTGATGAAATCGAGGTAGTAGACGAATTCGTGTATCTGGGCTCATTGGTGATCGCCGATAACGACACCAGCAGAGAAATACAAAGGCGCATTATGGTTGGCAATCGTGCCTACTTTGGACTCCGAAGGACGCTAAGATCGAACAAAGTTCGCCGAACCACAAAGTTGACCATCTACAAGACATTAATTAGACCGGGAGTTCTCTACGGCCACGAAAAATGGACATTGCTAGTGGAGGACCAACGCGCCCTTGGAGTCTTTGAACGGAAGGTGCTGCGTACGATCTGCGGTGGAGTGCAGATGGAAGACGGAACGTGGAGGAGGCGAATGAACCACGAATTGCATCAGTTGCTGGGAGAACCTCCCATTGTACACATCGCAAAAATCGGTCGACTACGATGGGCTGGGCATGTCGTAATAATGTCGGACGACAGCCCTGTGAAAATGGTTCTCGCAAACGAACCGACAGGTACAAGAAGAAGAAGAGGCGCGCAACGAGCAAGGTGGATCGATCAAGTAGAAGGCGACCTGCGGACCCTCCGCAGACAGCGAGGCTGGCGAGGTACAGCCATGGACCGATTACAACTTCTGTGTACAGCAGAGGCCACACCGGCCTTAGTCTGATTGGTAAGGTAAGTAAGTCTTCACCAAAATATGTGATTTTTCACATTTGTTTAGATCATTGTTTGCATAAAAAAGTTATATTTGAAAAGTTAAGTAGTAAAAACTAATTTTAAAGGGGTTGTCACTCAAAATGACTTTTATCTCCAAAACTACTTGTCATAGAAATGGGCTGCAAAATGGTGAGAAGACACCTGGGATGGAGCGTGCGTCCCCGCAACATAGCTATGGTTCTCACAAGTTCCTACCTCATGCTTCTACGGGTCAAGAGATGACAAAGACCGCCAGCTAAGGGTTGCGTACTTAGCTGGTAGTGCAGCCTGGGCACTGTTGTCCTTCTGACTTCAGCTAGATTGATGAGGTGCGTGCCGAGCGGCTGTCCACCAAGGAGGTGCGGCTCAAACAGCGTCTGTCCTGGCATCCAGCGGTTGAGTAAGAAACGCTGTATCGCGTCAATTATACATTAGGTGGCAGCCGCACCAAGGCGATGTAGGCAGCGTGACCCTGGTAGAGAAGCATGCTGAAATCTTACCCTACCACGAAAAATGGAAGTATTCTTTATACGGTATATAATTTCAGATCATCCATGGAATTCCCAAGTGTTGTATAATAATTTTGAATTGTTTTCTTCCCCCGTGGCTATGATAATGCAAGTCCGTCTACAATTGCCGCAGGATCAGTAGACATGCAGACATTACAAATATAATTGTTATTATTATTTTATATTATAACATCCCTTCACAATATTATTCAATGCTATTTTCAGCTTCGCATTTGCATCGTTGTAAGTTTTGGCCCACCTAACTCACGCTATGTATTTGAAGGATGGTTTTTACATTTTTTTTAGAGAGTGGATTATATACGACAAATTCTACAAAAAAAAAAAAAAATTCTTCGTCCAAAATAGTTAATTTAAAAACTAACATTGTTTATGAGCCTACCTTTTCTATTTTACAGACATAAAGAATCATTTATGGGCCCAGTAGGAAAAAAGAGCTATCGAAGAATTTCCTGTCATTCATTTATATTTTTTTTTTGTATTTATTGAGTTTCCGTTTTTGGGCAGTAATCATACTCATATGAAATTTATTTGCCTTAATTTTCTTTGCTATTTTGCTAGGATGCCATGTGATCAACTTTATTTCATTATATCACGTTGGAATTTTCGCTATTTTAGAGTTTCAATCACCTAACATCGCAGCGGAAAAGGCAAATAGCGACATTTTAAAGGGCGATACGGTCAAAATTTGGTCAATATCAACTTGACGTATTTCTTTCAATTTTGCATTTAAAAAACCTGAACACCCCTCATTTTGAAGGTGTGTGTGTGTAAAATGTTGCTCCTATTTTGATTTTGGAATTCACTCTTCAGTTGTCAAAATGCCGTCCAAGCAAGAAGAGCAGCGTATCAAAATTTTGCTCGCGCATCGCGAAAATCCGAGCTACTCGCACGCAAAGTTGGCAAAATCGCTAAAAGTTGCCAAATCAACCGTTACAAATGTAATTAAAGTGTTTGGGGAACGTTTGTCGACAGCCAGGAAGTCTGGATCGGGGGGAAATCGAAAACCGGAAGCCGCTGAGACGACAAAGAGAGTTGCCGGTAGATTCAAGCGAAACCCTAACCTATCTCTCCGAGATGCCGCAAATAAGCTGGGTGTATCGTCAACAACCGTGCATCGAGCCAAAAAACAAGCCGGACTATCGACTTACAAGAAGGTAGTGACTCCAAATCGCGATGATAAACAAAATACGACGGCCAAAGCGCGATCCCGGAGGCTGTACACGACGATGCTGACGAAGTTTGACTGCGTGGTAATGGACGACGAAACCTACGTCAAAGCCGACTACAAGCAGCTTCCGGGACAGGAGTTTTATACGGCAAAAGGAAGGGGAAAGATAGCAGATATTTTCAAGCACACGAAACTGTCAAAGTTCGCAAAGAAATATCTGGTTTGGCAAGCCATCTGTACCTGTGGCTTGAAAAGCAGCATTTTCATAGCTTCCGGGACTGTCAACCAAGAAATTTACGTGAAAGAGTGTTTGAATAAACGTCTGCTGCCTTTCCTGAAGAAACACGGTTGTTCCGTACTGTTTTGGCCGGATTTGGCATCTTGCCATTACGGTAAAAAGGCCATGGAGTGGTACGCCGCCAACAACGTGCAGGTGGTTCCCAAGGACAAGAACCCTCCCAACACGCCAGAGCTCCACCCAATTGAGAAATACTGGGCTATTGTCAAGCGGAACCTAAAGAAGACCAAAAAAACTGCTAAGGACGAGCAGCAGTTCAAGGCAAACTGGCTTTCTGCGGCGAAGAAGGTGGACAAGGTGGCTGTACAAAATCTGATGGCAGGGGTCAAGCGTAAGGCCCGGCAATTCGGATTTGGAAAAGCGGAAGCCTAACTGAATATTTTTCCTGAATTTTATACTAATTGAACTTGAAAAAGAAATTTAATTTGATTTTTTAAATAAACGATTTCACCGATTTACACGCGTTTTCCCTTGACCAAATTTTGACCGTATCACCCTTTAATTATTATGTGTACAATATGTAGTATTTCTGTACAACATCGTATTCCATCATATCATGACCTTCACATTTTCATACAACAAACTTGATTTAGGCGGTATCTGGCTTAAACACGAAACATACCTTCAATTTATGACATCTAGCATTCCTTATATGTCCAGTATATAACGCAGAAAATGACAGCTGTGGTAGGCTTTTGAAAATTACGGAATCTGTGGTAGGTTTTTGCACTTATTGCTGAATGTATTTTTCATTTCCGGTTTATAAATGGACTTTTTACCAATTCTGAGCTGATCTGATTCATGCAGCGTTGTGTGCCATTTGGCTAGTGTTTGATTTTACATTTCAAACTTTGTCATTACTTGATCATAACTCACAATATCATTATATTTGGTAATATTGTTTTATTGATTTTACTTCAAAGATGATTAAAACATTACTTATTGTTTTCTTGCCCATTTATTTTTATTTCCCTTCCACTTGAATCTTGCCATTCCTAACTATTAGGTCAGCAAAAATAAAAGCGGATTGCTGTTATAAAATCAGTATCAAGTAGCAAATAGTGACCATGGCAACAGTAAATTAAAATGTATAAATGTAAGTTTTGTAAAATTTCAAAAGATTTAATAAACTTTTTCAGGATACTTCAAATCAAGATTCTGGTGAAATGCTGCTATCACTGAAAACGAACGAAAACGTGCTTAAGCGCGAACCACAGAACTCTACACTTTAACATTTTACAACATTTCTTGCATTTCAGGATCAACCGAACGAAGATCATATATTATAAATACGAATGCTTGTAGTATTTTGCATTTACACTATTATATAAATATTTCATGGGAATGGGAGGGACCATCAGGGCACCCGATTGAAGCACTCTGGATGGGGAGAGTGGGAATGCCAACTCCCCATTGCTAACAGTTTGTGAATAGAGGGCGGGCTCTTCTCCCCGCCCATTGGGGCATCCTCATGTTAGATAGCTTGCTCTTTTGACCAATTGTTCAGTCTTGTTGTTGGAAGGAGATTCTTTATATCCCTGTGGATACGTATAAGTGATGTTGCATATCGATCCACCCAACCCCTTTTTGGCCCTTCATACAATGGCATGATTAGGATAATCAGTGGTTATTAAAGCTTGATCAAGTCTAACAGAGAGGAGAGCCCATTGCTGTCGGACTAGTTGCCGTGCTACAATGGGTGGTAGTACATATCATACATACATCATACATACTACTTGTCATAGAAATTTTTTGCATTCGACAAAGTTTCATATTTTGAGTAGATCTACAATTTTGCCGGAAAAAAAAATATCTTTCTATCTACTAAGGAAAATAAGTTAGTTTGTTTTTATTTTTTTCTTAGTAGGCTTTGAAATTTTTTTGAAGTTACCAAACAAAGCGCAACACATATATGAACAATTGAAGACTTTTTTTGGATTAAGTTAATATTTAAGGCGCTATGCAATTGTGTTCGTAATTTGACCATCTCCGGCCACTGGTGAGTCGGTGGTGGGGATCACAATTAATCAAATAAAAAATCGGTGCTTATATTTGAATATTTCACTAAACGGCGCGTGAATTCAGCTTCTCGTTTACCAAAACGAACCCAGCTGCCACCCAATCCTGTTATTCAACTTCACAGAGATTCCTCGGGGAAGTGCAGAGGTGTTCTGGACTTCCAATAAAGCGAGTATCACGTCAACACACTCCTACCCTTTCCTCATTTGACCAGCATTAGGGCGTGGATGGCGCCGGAATTGCCTTAGTTTGGAATCACCCGTTTTTAAAAATTGAGGATGTAGGCTATTCTCAAGCATCATCTGTTGATTCTCTCTGTAACAATAGCTGATCTGGCAATAACGAAGTAGCAACTTTCCTACGATAGCATTCGAGCACTTCAAAATTCAACCTCTTAGTCTCAAACATGGCCTCGAAGTGAATTTAAAAGTCAACTCAACTGTTAATTTCCCATCCAAGTACTCTCCCATTAACGTTGAAATGGATCCCCGAATTACAACCATTTCAAACTGCGAATAAAACCTTTCCACACGTGCACCATCAGTGCTGATTAATTCACCTACGTCCAACAAATTTAAGTATCTGTGGTCCACACTCAAAATTCGCCTCAGAAAAATCGCCACTTCTTCAACATTGTATTACACCCGAGTTAATGTAGCTAATCCAAACACCGCATTTCATCAAGTGTGCATCCAACCGCTAGCACGTTTCAACTTCCACTTTCGGACGTCGAGGTGTGAAAAACCAAACCCACCAAGCCAGCAACGGCAGCAAACTGTGCGTTCATTGCAAACTCTCAACCCTTGCGTTTTCCGCCCACGGGCGAATCCCTGCTAGCCAAGGCCGATGCAGCGGAGAGGCACGAGTTTTCTATTCATATCTGCTCTGTTTATCTTTTCGCTTTCAATTTCCGCCGTTCGACTGCGAATGGCCAACAATAACAACAACAATAGCAACAGCGCACGGGTGCATTTCCAAACGAAAGAAAGCTCATTAGCGGGTGGCTTTTCCATGGCGGATAAATGTGCGTCATAAACAACATTAAAATCATCACTTACTAAGAGTGCGATTCGTTCGGACACATTAACAAGGTGGAACTGATACCATGTTCGAATGTAGTTTTCGCTTTTTTGTTATGTTTAAAAAAAACCTGGTAAACAAACTAACTGTTGTTGTTTTCCACTGATGAATCGAACTCTATTTTTATGATAAGTGATTGACGAAGGTGAAATTTGATGGTCCTGTACCTTGACCAAGTGGATGAGTCAAAATCTCAATGACAAACATTCGACAGAGAAGTGAATCATTTCCAAGATCACGTCAAGACGGGTGTCACTTCTAGAGGGAAAATCAAAATCCAACGTGACGTGACCGAGATTGTCCCAAGCGGTCGATTCCGTTTCGGTAAATATTTAGTCAGCTAAAAACGAGCGCCGGATTTTCAAACAAGCGATTTTTTCGCAATGTTTATTATTCCTGTCATTGGCGAACGTCAGACGTTTATGGGAACCAACTGTTCGGGGAGGCGTCTAAAACAGCCCACTCCTGAATCCAATTAATGAAAGTACAAAAAGGTGCTGGAGTGGATCTCTCCGATGCAAAATTCTATTTTCGATTGCTTGAGTTAGCCGAGCTGTTTCACTGGGCATGGATGCTTTTGGGATTAGTCATCGCGGCTTGCGGTTCCGAAGAAGGTGGAGGAGGCGCCTGATCAGTCACATCGTGCCGGGGAAAGGTTATTTTTGGGAAAAGAATTTAGATCGAATTCCTCGCTGCTTTGGTTGGAAGAATGAGTTTTGATTCTTGATACTACCTTAGTTTGATTTAGTTATTTTTTTCATTTGATAAAGCAGTGATTGAACTATTTGAGTATAAGAAGACTTTTGATTCGATGTCGGTGCTGAATTGCCACTTATTTTTTTTTTTAAGCGAATAACTGTTCGACGCTGTTCAATTTCCAGAAACTTAAAAGCTGGTGGGTTGTCACTGAAGTAGTAAGTTGATAAGTTAAATCTACTTCTTGAAACTGCGTTTAATAATCAGCAAATTTACATCACTCAGTGACAGGGTGTCTCACAATAGGTGTCTTTAAAACTAAATGGGATTACAGGAAAACAAATTATTCATATCATCTATATAAAGGGCGAACACGAAATTATTGCGACACCGAAAATGTCATGCCAATTTTCTTATAATGTTTAGAATCAAACCAAAATTTTAGGCTAGTTTTATACATATATTTACTTCAAAAATCAAAAGAAAAGTTAATCGATGGAGCCTTGAGTGTAAAATTGAACGCATTTTCGCTTGATGCCCTCCATCAAAGTCTTTACAGTGTCATCCGGTACCAGTTTCTCAGTTTTTTTTTCCATTTTCTTAACATGTCCTTCTTGTCTTTGACTGTCTTCTTGCTCTTCCGAAGTTCCCGCTTCATCATTGCCCAGTACTGCTCCACCGGGCGCAGCTCCGGACAGTTTGGCGGATTCATGTCCTTTGGAACAAAATGGACAGAATTGGCCTCATACCACTCCAGGACACTTTTAGAATAGTGGCATGATGCCAAATCTGGCCAAAATAGCGGAGCTTCGTCGTGCTGCTGCAAGAACGGCAAAAGGCGCTTCTCGAGGCACTCAGATTTGTAGATCTCGCCATTTACTGTGCCCTTTGTCACGAAAGGCTCACTCCTCAGTCCGCAAGAGCAGATGGCCTGCCAAATGAGATATTTGGAGGCGAACTTCGTCATTTTCTTCTTCTTAAATTTGTCGTCCACATAGATCTTGCTCTTGCCGGTGAAAAACTCCAACCCCGGAATTTGCTTAAAATCGGCTTTTATATACGTTTCGTCGTCCATCACACAGCAGCCATATTTTGTCAGCATCTTCTCGTAGAGCTTCCGTGCCCGAGTTTTAGCCGTCGATTGTTGCCGCTCATCGCGGTTTGGGAAGTTCTGTACCTTGTATGTATGTAGTCCAGCTCTCTTCTTTGCATTCTGGACGTAGCTCTGCGACATGCCGATCTATTTAGCCAAATCACGGCTTGAGACGTTGGGATTTGCTTTAATCATCCGCTTCACCTTTCCCTCCGTCTTTTTGTTCTCCGGTCCCGGTTTTCTTCCAGCTCCTTTGCCGTGGTCCAACGTCAACCGCTCCTGGAACCGCTTCAACACTCTGGAGACGGTTGAATGGTGAATGTTCAACATTTTTCCCAACTGCCGGTGCGACAGGTCAAGAAATTCCAGGTGTTTGGAAAGAATTTGATCTCTTGACTCACGTTGGTTCACCTCCCTTTTCGTTGAATCGAAAAACACGACTTCGAGTTTGACAGCATGTAAACAATACACATCAATGAGAAAGTGTGCAAAATTTGGTTGATTTTTACCCAATGGTAAAAAAGTTATGCCCTGTTGAATGTGTCGCAATAATTTCGTGTTCGCCCTTTAAATAAAAATGAGTTGGGGTTTCCTTTGTCACAATTTAACTCGCGAGCGGAAGGACCGTTTGGCAAGATTTTTGCTTTGTTGGAATTCGTCTTGGACACCGGAAGGTTCTTATGATGGTTTGAAACCCCTCCCTTCTCTGGAAAGGGGGGCTCCCATACAAGTGAAGCACAAATTTCTGCATAACTCGAGAACTGTCAAATCAAGCAAAAGAACCCAAATTTAGCATGCAAAAGTTTTTGGAGGCAAGAAATGTTTCTATGGTAGTCAGAGACCCCTCCTCTTTCTAGAAAGGGAGGCTCCCATACAAATGAAACAGAAGTTTCTGCATATCTCAAGAACTAATCAAGCAAATGGAACCAAATTTGGCATGTGGGGTTTTCTGGAGGCGAAAAATGTTTTTATGATGGTTTCAGACCCCTCCCCTCTTCTAGAAGGGGTGCTGTCATACAAATGAAACTGTAATTTCTTCATAACTCTAGATCTAATAAAGCAAATGGAACCAAATTTGGCATGCGGGGATTTTAAAGGCAATAAATGTTTCTACGATAGTTCGAGACCCCTCCTCTCTCTCTGTTAGGTTGGGGAGCGGTGCTCCCATACAAATGAAACAAAAGATTCTACATAACTCGAGAGCTAATAAAGTAAATGGAGCCAAATTTGACAGGTAGAGGTTTTTGAAGGCAAGAAATGTTTCTAAGGTAAATCGAGACCCCTCCGCCCTCTGTAAGAGGGGGGCTCTCATACAAATGAAACACAAATTTGTGCATAACTCGAGAACTAATCAAGCATATGGAACAATTTGGCATGTGGAGGTTTTTGGAGGAGATAAATGTTTCTATGGAAGTTTGAGACTCCTCCGCCATCTGGAAGGGGGCGGGAGGGGGGTTTCCATACAAATGAAACACAAATTTCTGAATAACTCGAGAACTTATCAGGTTAATGGAACCAAATTTGGCATGTGGAGGTTTTCGAAGGCAAGAAATATTTTTAAGTTGACTCGAGTCCCTCCCTTCTCTGAAATGAGGGCTCATATACAGATGAAACACAAATTTCTGAATAACTCGAGAACTTATTAAGTTAATGGAACCAAATTTGGCATGTGGAGGTTTTTGAAGGCAAGAAATGTTTCTATTGTGGTTTGAAACTCCTCCGCTCACTGAAAGAGGGGTCTCTTATACAAATAAAACACGAATTTCAGCATAACTCGAGAACAAATCAAACAAATGGAACCAAATTTGTCATTTGGAGGTTTTTGGAGAGTAGATTTCTATATACATAGAAATGAATTTCTGTCTGTCTGTCGGCCTGTCAGACCCTTATAGACTCGGAAATTTCTGAACCGACCAACGTGAAAATTTATATTAAGGGGTTTTTGGGGCTGGGGAAGGTTCTTATGATTGTTTGAGACCCCTACTCTCTCAGGAAGGGTGGCTCTGATACAAATGAGACACAAATTTCTTCATAACTCGAGAACTAATCAAGCAAATCGAATCAAATTTGGCATGTGGGGGGTTTTGAAGGCAAAAATGTTTCTATGGTGGTTCAAGACCCCTCCCCTTTTTGAAAGGGCGGGGGGTTCAAACAAATGAAACTCAAATTTTTATTATAATCGAAGAGCCCCGTGTGATGGTTCGAGAACTAATCAAGCAAATGGAACCACATTTGGCATGTGAGGGGTTTTGAAGCAATCATTGTATGGTGGTTTGAGAAACCACCCCCTCTGGAAGGGAGGGCTCCCACATTAATTAATTTTTTCTTTTACATGTCACGATATTACCTCACCATTTGAATCGGTTCGGCACATAAATTCAATTTTTCACTTTTCTTCTAAAAATTGTTTTCCTACTAAACATATACCTCACCAACTTTCCATTTCCTATCTCTTCAAACCAAAACTCCCATACCAGGTAATTTAGCTCACAAGATTCATGTTTACACAATAATTAGAGAATTAACTCCTCATCATTATTTAATCCTTCCAACAAACCTCCCAAGTAACAATTTCAGTTCTATTCCAGCCGTATAGCACTCCTCCCGGCTTTGTTGATGACACTACATTCAAAACTGTTTTGTCCACCAACACCTCCTCTATGCATCTTTAAAGCCGAAATGTGTACAAAGTGGCCCACTCTATAGACGGTTGTGAAAACAAATTAATAAAACCTTTCTAAGACCATAAAGATTTTGAAAATGTTCTAGTGAAAGATGTTATGACCACTTGAGAACCATCATAAAACCTATTGGCCGCCATCAAAACCAGCATAGGGCTGAATGGCCACAGCTGTCAAACTTCACGGCGATATCGTGGTTGGTTTTTGTTGTTTTGCTTTGTTCCTCTTCTGATTCATTCAACAGTAAATAATGGCTAAGAAAAAGTTCTACTGTTGCGGGAAATTATGATTGATAGCAAAATATATAAAACAAATTGAGTTTTTTTTATAGCGTATCATGCTCCAAATCATATGCGCATTTAATTTTATGGTGAATATTGGCACGATAAGAGCTGAAAATTAATGCGCCTTGGAAATTATGCGAGTTTACAACAACAAAAACAAAATTGAAAGAAATATATTCCGTAAATTAATCATGAAACTCCTGAAAATTGATGGAATTCAATAAGGTTATCTAAACGAATACCGAAGTTTGTCTCAGATCTACAGTTCAATTGTATTAGATTTAAAATTTGCTGTATTTATTTTTCCACATTTCAATTATTTCATATATTTCAATATGGCGATTGCAAGAAATCACAATTTTGCCAAAAAGCCAATTTATCTTAGCAATGGCTACTATAAAACTATCTGGTCGCTTGGTAGCTTTCCTCAATGCCAGTTAGCCGATTAATGCATTTACTGGAGGCAAAATGGTTTTAAAATGCTTTTTCAACTGACCATAATAAGATAATATGGATGAGTCCTAAAACGGCATTTCGAAACAGCATTTTATGAGTTAATAAAGTCAAAATAAAACCTTTGATAGGAGTAAAAAGAATTTTAGAAGTCAAGGTTTTAAGATCGTTGTAAAGAAGCTGTGTAGGTTCTTATAAACCTGACTAAAATTTGAAACCTATTGGCATCTCTTGCTGCCATAATAAAGCCGAATTGATTTCTAGTGGCTTTCATAAAACTTTAATAAAACTTAATAAAACTGGATGGTTTTGGCAATGTTACTAAAGGCAGCAGACGTTTATTCAAACACTCTTTCACGTAAATTTCTTGGTTGACAGTCCCGGAAGCTATGAAAATGCTGCTTTTCAAGCCACAGGTACAGATGGCTTGCCAAACCAGATATTTCTTTGCGAACTTTGACAGTTTCGTGTGCTTGAAAATATCTGCTACCTTTCCCTTCCTTTTGCCGTATAAAACTCCTGTCCCGGAAGCTGCTTGTAGTCGGCTTTGACGTAGGTTTCGTCGTCCATTACCACGCAGTCAAACTTCGTCAGCATCGTCGTGTACAGCCTCCGGGATCGCGCTTTGGCCGTCGTATTTTGTTTATCATCGCGATTTGGAGTCACTACCTTCTTGTAAGTCGATAGTCCGGCTCGTTTTTTGGCTCGATGCACGGTTGTAGACGATACACCCAGCTTATTTGCGGCATCTCGGAGAGATAGGTTAGGGTTTCGCTTGAAACTACCGGCAACTCTCTTTGTCGTCTCAGCGGCTTCCGGTTTCGATTTCCCCCCGATCCAGACTTCCTGGCTGTCGACAAACGTTCCCCAAACACTTTAATTACATTTGTAACGGTTGATTTGGCAACTTTTAGCGATTTTGCCAACTTTGCGTGCGAGTAGCTCGGATTTTCGCGATGCGCGAGCAAAATTTTGATACGCTGCTCTTCTTGCTTGGACGGCATTTTGACAACTGAAGAGTGAATTCCAAAATCAAAATAGGAGCAACATTCTACACACACACACCTTCAAAATGAGGGGTGTTCAGGTTTTTTAAATGCAAAATTGAAAGAAATACGTCAAGTTGATATTGACCAAATTTTGACCGTATCGCCCTTTAAGAACCGATTACTTGTGGCCGTCTCGAGGTTAATAGGAATAACAATTTAACGGATGGGAATATGGGTGGGAATTTGAAGTATATTTTACAAAGCACGTTTATTTTAAATTCGGAATTGGCTAAACACTTATAAATATACAACTTTTGGGTTTGAGTGGCGAACCAGCCCAGGAGGCTGAAAGCCACTCTAATAAAGATACAAAAAAAAACTTTTGGTTTTCTTTTGACTTGAACATTTTTGAGAAAGAAAAAAAACACACAAACATAGATAAAACAAAACATACAGTAAACATACAGGTTAAACTAACTACAATCTAAGGCGAACGGTAGTCAAAAACACATAAATGAGTTTCATAAACTTCAGGTCACGCAGAGCCAAAATATCTCGAACAGGTACATTGGGTTGTCTACCTCGAGCCCGAAGGGAATCATAGAGCTCAGATCTGACTCCACGATGCTCAGCACATGACCAAATAATGTGATCTGCGTCCTGGTAACCTTGTCCGCATTCACAGAGATTGCTGTCACTAAGCCCAACACGGTATAAATGGGCGTTCAAAGAATAATGATTGGACATGAGGCGAGACGAATGAAGTCTCGACCCACATCCAATCCCCAAAACCAAGATTTCTTCGACACCTTTGGGATGATAGAATGTTGCCATTGCCCCAAATCTCCTTTACTCCATTTATACTGCCAGCTGACGAGTGATTGTTGACGAAAAATAGGAAAAAAAATCATTGAAAGCGATTTGTCGATCATAAATATCGCCTTCCATAGCGCCCACCTTTGCAAGCGTTTCCGCTTTCTCATTGCCCGGAATTGAACAATGAGAAGGGATCCATACAAAGGTGATGATAAAATAACGCGAAGATAAAGCACTTAGAGGATCCTGTATTTTCATGAGAAAATACGAGGAGTGCTTTACCGGCCTCAAAGAACGAATAGCCTCTATAGAACTGAGACTATCCGTGAAAATGAAGTACTGATCCGGTGTTAGTGAGGCAACAATTTCTAGCGAAAAGCGTATTGCTGTTAATTCAGCGACATATACGGAACAAGGAGCTTGAAGTTTACGATTGACGCTATAAATTTCATTAAATATACCAAAGCCTGCTGACTCCTCTATCAATGATCCGTCAGCGAAGAACGATTTAGTGGAATTAACTTGGCCAAACTTTGCAGAAAATATCACCGGAGCAATCATAGGACGATGATGCTCTGGGATTCCACGAAGCTCCTGTTTCATGGATAAATCAAAATGAACCAGAATTTCGAAGTCGGAGAAGCAAACACGATTGGAAATATTCGGCGAAGGGCTGACATCCTGCGTTATGTACAAATGGTACAAAGTCATGAAGCGAGTTTGAGGATTCAACTCGAGAAGCTTCTCAAAAATTTTGATTACCTGGGGGTTCATAACTTCACACCTGGTGAGGAGCCGGAGAGATAATTCTGAAAACCGATCCGAGAGTGGCAACATGCCAGCCAGCACTTCCAGACTCATCGTATGAGTCGAGTGCATGCAACCTAACGCGATACGAAGACACCGATACTGAATACGTTCCAGTTTAATGAAGTGCGACCGAGCCGCTGACTGAAAACAAAAACTACCGTATTCTATAACCGACAAAAACGTTGTTCGGTACAACGTTAGAAGATCTTGCGGATGCGCTCCCCACCAGGTCCCGGTAATTGTTCGAAGAAAGTTGATCCTTTGCTGGCACTCTTCGTATCAGATACTCAATGACATGGAATGAGTTATCCAGGTGTACCAAATTTGAAGCTTCGGTTGTGCAGGGTTACGCTTCCTAGAAAATTAAATGACAACTCAGTTTTCTCCGTAGAGAGTTCGATACCTATCTCGAGAGCCCAAGTAGACAAATTGTCTAAGGAATCCTACAAGGGTCCTTGTAGATCGACACCATTGGGTCCCGTGACAGACACTACGCCATCATCTGCAAGTTGTCTCAACGTACAGCTGTCACTTAGACAACCGGCAATGTCTTTGACATAAAATTATACAAAAGAGGGCTTAAACATGATCCCTGGGGGAGACCCATGTAGCTAAATCGGGAAGCTGTGGAGTTCCCATGAGAGAAGCTCATATGTTTCTCTGACAACAAATTGTACAAAAAATTGTTCATTAATGGCGAAAGCCACAAGCGTGGAGTTTTTCTGAAAGAACTTCAACAGATACTGAATCAAAAGCCCCCTTGATATCCAAGAATACAGAAGCCATTTGCTCTTTTTTAGCAAAAGCTAACTGAATATCCGTGGAAAGCAACGCGAGACAGTCGTTCGTTCCTTTACCCCTACGGAAACCATATTGAGTATCTGAAAGCAGGTTGTTCGTCTCAACCCATTTGTCCAGGCGGAAAGAGGATCATTTTCTTCAACAACTTTCGAATACAAGATAACATCGCGATGGGTCGATAGGAGTTGTGGTCGGACGCGGGTTTACCAGGTTTTTGAATGGCAATAACTCTCACCCGTCTCCAGTCATCCGGTACAATGTTTAGTTCCAGAAACTGATTAAACAAGTTCAACATGCGCCTTTTAGCGACGTCTGGGAGGTTCTTAAGCAAGTTGAACTTGATCCTATCAGCCCCTGGAGCCGTATTGCAACACAAAAGGAGTGCGAGAGAGAGTTCTACGATTGAAAAGAGTTGGCTGATCTCATCTCTAGGTGTGAAGTTATGAATCTCCAGGTAGTCGAAAACTTTGAGAAGCTTCTCGAGTTGAATCCTCAAACTCGGTTCATGACTTTGTACCATTTTTGTTCATTTGATTTATCCATGAAACAGGAGCTTCATGGAATCCTAGAGAATTATCGTCCTATGATTGCTCCGGTAATATTTGCTGCAAAGTTTGAGCAAGTTGATTCCACTAAATCGTTCTGCACTGACGGATCGTTAATAGAGGAGTCAGCGGGCTTTGGTATATTTAATGAAATTTATAGCGCCAATCGTAAACTTCAAGCTCCTTGTTCCGTATATGTCGCTGAATTAGCGGCAATAACAACGGATCAGTACTTCATCTTCACGGATAGTCTCAGTTCTATAGAGGCTATTTGCTCCTTTAGGCCGGTAAAGCACTCCTCGTATTGTCTCATGAAAATACAGGAGCTTCTTAGTGCTTTATCTTCGCGTTATTTTATCATCACCTTTGTATGGGTCCCTTCTCATTGTTCCATTCAGGGCAATGAGAAAGCGGACTCGCTTGCAAAGGTGGGCGCTATGGAAGGCGATATTTATGACCGACAAATCGCCTTCAACGAATTTTTCCCTATTTTTCGTCAACAGACACTCGTCAGCTGGCAGGTAAATGGGGTAAAGGAGATTCGGCATGATGACAACATTCTTTCATCCCAAAGGTGTCGAAAAAATCATGGTTTTGGGGTATGGATGTGGGTCGAGACTTCATTCGTGTGATGTCTCGCCTCTTGTCCAATCATTATTCTTTGAACGCTCACCGTGTTGGGCTGAGCGACAGCAATCTCTGTGAGTGTGGGCAAGGTTACCAGGACGCAGATCACGTTATTTGGTCTTGTGTTGAGCATCGTGGAGTCAGATCGGAGTTTTATGATTCCCTTCGGGCTCGAGGTAGACAACCCGAGATATTTTGGCTCTGCGTGACCTGGAGTTTATGAAACTCATCTATGTGTTTTTGACAAACATTAGCCTTAGATTGTAGTTAGTTTAACCTGTATGTTTACCTAAGTTTTTTTTTATCTTCGTTTGTGTGTTTTTTTTCTTTATCAAAAAAAAGTCAAAAGAAACCAAAAGTTGTATAGTTTTAAGTTTTTTAGACAATTTAGAATTTAAAAATAAAATGTGTTATATAAACCACACTTCATATTCCAGCCCATCTTCCCATCCTTTCAGTGGTTATTCCTATTAACCTCGAGACGGCCGTGAGTAATCGGTCCTATCCCCTTAACGTTAGGTTTAAGATGATTGATGTATATAAATGTGAAAACTTGGCTTTGTAAAGTTGATTCGATTGAGCCTGTACAAATAAATGAACTGAAAAAAAAAAAAATCTAACGCTGTTAGTACCGTGAAGGAGCCCAGCACTGGTTATGATATCCTGTGGGGCTATTTCAACTCATAAGTACGGTGAAGATATCCTGGTTGTTCATTTAGAACATCAAGATCTGTATTAAAGAATAGTTTGGAGTACCATAGGTATTCTAGCAATACTATAATATGTTGATGACAGTGTAATGATGTACAGTGGAGCTTTGCCAACTAATAAGCACGATCGAGAAATCATAAATCTCCTTATTGATCCTGTAGATCTGAACTCAAGGATTGTTTTAATGGTCTGGAACAACTCAGAGAAAAACAATTGCTCGCAAATCTCATCTTTTTAATGGTGTTTATTACTTCTTCAAGCATGTAGACCAAATATTATGTTAAAATACAGTGCAGAAAAAATCCGTATTGAATTGGTTAAATCTCCTCTAAACTTTTACGAATTTTGCTCAAAATTTTCCCAGGGGCCCGTTGGATATGAAACATTTGGTTTACTTTTGTAATAACTAGCATAAATTCAAAGATTAGGGAACGGTTAGGATCTTTCCTCGTTTCTTTCACTTCCATTCCACTCCATTTCATTTTATTTAAAATTAATCTCGATTTTATTCAATCAACCTGGTTGTTTACATTGTTAACCTCCTTGGCCGGGCAAGCCCATATTATATAACGATTATTTTCTGCTTTCTCATGGTTCAAGCTATTCGGAAGCGCAAAGATAATTTCATAATAATAGTAGATAAACGTAAAATTCTTTCGGCGGATGCAAGTGTTTGGGTGAGTGATTTTTGAGTGACCGAATGATTATTGAGTGTGAGACACACACACAAAAAAAAAAATGTTCGGAGGGGTGAAAAAACAATTAATGGCTAGCTCATTACGACTTTCAATTCAAAATTATTTATAGATCATCATCAGTATAATCTTTTTTTCGTCCACTGTGTGAAGCGGGATTCAAGCAAGTAGTTAAGTTCAGTTTCTTTTTTTTTTGTAAATTTTCAGTAATCATTTTTCCTTTTTTTTTATTCTTTCCAACGATGGATTGGAGGACTAGATAGAGTAAATTACAATAATCGAATATTTTCTCCAAAACAAAAGAGCGATATATTTGAGGCATACATTTTTTAGGAAAAAGGAAGAAAATTATAAACTAAAATAAATAACCGACGAGTTTCCTTTCACATTTCGTAAATAAATAAGAACAAAATGGGAAAAGGGAAACCGTTAAATAGACAACGAGTAAAAGCAACACTTTGCATAATAAAGAAAGAAAGTTCTTGAAAACTAAACTCTTTCTCCTTTCATCATTTCTAATATGGTTACTTAAACAAAAAAGCTTACGACTAAAATAAAAACAAACATATTTTCTTTCGTTCTATCAGTGTTTTCTGACATGGTTCTGATTGTTTCTCAGTTGTTGTTTTTTTTTCGATTTTTCCTAATATCATTCTGATTTTCCGCTGTTTTTGATAAGTGTTCGAAGTTTTTCTGTTTTCTAGCTATCGATCCCTGTCTCCTTCTTTGGTTTCTAAATTGGTGAATTTCGTGTGTCCAATTTTTGCTAATTTTTTTTTCTCCAGACAGAAATCTAGAAATCCGTCACGGCGGACGCCGTTCTCCAGTCGCTATCGACCACGGTCAGATCGGCACAGGTCTGTTTGTGACCCAGGTGGTTCTCGGCTAGGCAGCAGTACTTGCCAGAATCACCTGAAACGAATTTAGATTCCATGATGAAAGTTATTCACTTGAGTTAGATCATTCAATACTGACTTTCATTGGCAACTGGAAGTGAGAGGCGGCACAGTCCGTTCCGGTACTCGGGATAGTAACGCTGACCATTTTCGTCAATCGGTACGTTGTTCTTGGTCCAGCGAATCGCGGGTGTAGCATCGCACGCGACGATGCACTCGAAACGCGCCGGCTGTCCACTGACGACGGCAATGTCCTTCAGGGGCTACAATTCAACGAAAAAGACGCTAATGGGATTGGTTCTTGAGACGCAAAGGGGATCGAAACTTACGGCAACGAATAGTGGCAGCTTCGTAGCGATGGCCGGATCCTGTGGGTGGAGCTTGGGAGTGCAAGTTGCCGAACGATGCTGAACAGGAGTCGATTGTTGGTCTGGAGGCAAAAGGAAGGATTTTGTTTTCGGGGTTTGAGATTTCAGATTTGATTCGAACCGATGCGAGCGGGAATAGAAGTTGGCTACAAACTGGCGAGTGGTTGCGAAGCGATGCGAGATGCTGTGTTGAGGTCATGCGAGCGAGATCGATGCGGTGACGAAGCTGCGAAGCGACTTGACGGATGCTGATCATTGATTGATTGACATGCACTTTGCGGTACAGGAAGTAATTGCACACTGTTGAATGTTAAGTACTTACCGATGCGGCTGTTGGTTAGTTTTTTGTTTTGTCATGGTACACACTAGAGTCGAACACAATCACGAGGGTTAGTGTTTTGAAAGCAGACACGCACAAACAACAAACAAACTTGTACAATTCAGATTCACGGGATTTTTTTTTTAATTTAAATGAGCAGTGTTTTGACATGTAAATCTTGAAAATAATGAATTAATTTCAAGCAATATGATTAACACCGTTTCGTTTTTTGGTGCAGATGGAAACCGAGAGATTAAGCATAGTACAATAAACATGAGTTGATACAAATACCTGAATTTTTTTTTAAATCTAGAATATTCACCATTGTTCTACTGATTTTATAGTTTAGCTTAAGAACTGCGATCAATAATAAAGCAGTAGACTGCTGCTTAGTTTAAATCTACACAGAACAAAATAATTAATTTTATCAGGCACGTAACTTTTTCTCTCGTTTGATTCCAATTGTTGGCAATCTTTCGTACGCCATGCAAATTTCTTAACAATCTTCCATACAACAGACCTGATTCCAGCGATATTTAGCTTAAATTTACATGACATATGACATACGATCACTACGAAGCATAAATCTATTCCAAGGCGAGAGTACCTTCCACCAGCTGATGCAAGATACTACTCAGAAATTCTACCTCGTTCAGAAAAAAGAAAATGCCGATATCAGGAGTGCAAATCGGGAACGCAAATCAGATGTCGCAAATACGGCATACATTTGTGCCTACAGGCAAAACAAAACTATTTTTACGCTTTTCATCATAAGGAATGAATAGTACGAGCGGTTTTGAAGAAATGTTTTTTTTAATCAACTGCCCAACCCCGTCTAAAGGCGGTTTTATATTTTTGGTATTTAGTCAAAAGTACGTTACTTCTATGAACTAGTAATATGTTTTCCAGATTTCTTATCACAAAACTAATGTACTCTAAATTTTTCAAGCAAATTAAAGATCTGGGCATTAGAGGGTTAAGAGAAGGGAGCGAAGTTCATAAAGAAATTGTTTGTGAAGTGGGCCAACAGCTAGTGGCGGTACCTTTTTCTTGAAATAGCTCAGCACAAAGATGCGGATTTGCAATGCGTTTCAATGGTGCCATTTGGACGTTGAGATTTAGTGCTTTTGTAGTTGAACTGGTAAATTCAAGATTGTGTAGACACTCATCTAACAGACCATCTACGATTGGGACTGAGACACAAAACGGCATTGCTACAAATTGGTATTGAACTGATGGCTGATTTGGTAAGCTCGTTCTATTTTTACTCATTATGTCTAAACGGTTCGAAACATAGAGCGAGTAATGGCGCTATAACCATAAACCATCGGGAGCTAGGACTATAGTTAATGCTAAAGTCTCAACCGTTTGAAGAGAAATGGAGCATCACTTAACCTTCTTAGACTCGATGCTCCCAACGAACATCTATATAATAAATTTTTGTTCTGTACACTAAACAGGGCATTCTGTTCAACTGTTCTCTCCGACTATTCATTTCACTTTTCTTTTGATATCTACTAAGGGCTACGTAGGTTCCCCGTGTCTTCTTAAGGTAGATACCAAATCCTTCCTATCACCAACGGTTGCATGGACGTGGCCAGGTGAGCGATTGAGGAGTGTCTTCGTGGAGATTTTTGCGTGAAGTAACTATCAGTGACTGGTTTCGTTTCATGGTGGCATGCAATGTCTAAAACGAATTATTCCTCATCGTAGCTCCATCTACGAGGTTTGCAAACGTCAATGGTAATGCTAACGCTAATGATAAGAGGCGCCTCGAAAATTTTGCGAGTTTACAACAATAAAAACAAAATTTAAACAAATATATTCTATAAATTAATCATGAATTTCCTGAAAATTTATGGAATTCAATAAGGTTATCTAAACGAA
Source organism: Aedes koreicus (assembly GCA_024533555.2). Classification (NCBI taxonomy): domain Eukaryota; kingdom Metazoa; phylum Arthropoda; class Insecta; order Diptera; family Culicidae; genus Aedes; species Aedes koreicus. The sequence goes on along the minus strand of JAHHFK020005622.1, from coordinate 47,943 downwards.
TGTTGAAATTAGTCTCCGATCTACAGTTCAGTTGCATTACATTCGAAATTGCGTGCATTTATTTTTCCACATTTAAATTATTTCTTATACATCAAAATGGTGATTTGATGAAATCACAATTTTGCCAAAGAGCCAATGCATCTTCGCAATGACTACTATAAAACTATTTGGCCATGTTTTTTTGCCGTTTTGAAACCATCAACGCCAATTTGCCGTTTAATGCATTTACTGGAGGCAAAATGCTTTTTTAACTGATCAAAATAATACGAACGAGTTCTAAAACGGCATTCCAAAACACTTTCACTTTTTTTATAAACACTACTATTAAAAAAATTGAGCCTATTAGTAGAATGATTGTGATTGGAAAACTAGGAGAACTTAAAATTAACACTTCATATGATCACTTTTGAAAAAAAAAATATTAAAAAACGTTTTTCACACTATCATTAGTAAACGCGAGCAAATTCCTTAGTAATCGATGCTTTTCACCAATTTCATTTTTGGTTTCTTCTTTTTTTTTCCCTCTAATGATAAGCTCGTAATCAACTTCTTCGTTTGTTAAATAATCTGCTCGGGGAAATCTAGCAGCCATTTTAAGTTATTGTATCAAAACCAATAAACGTTCCAAGATACTTCCACCATCGATTTCAACAGTCACAAAAAAAAAAATCAAAAAGAAAAAATAAAGTGGTTTTACTTATACTGAGTAGCAGTTATTAACAACAAACAATTACAGATACTTCCAATTCGCTCTGAATACATTTAAACACAAACGTCTAACAAACTGCGTTAAATTTGAGACTTGCAGTTGGGCGCCAAAATGTAGCTGACTTATGCCGGCTAGCCAAAATCGGTCTTCTAGAGCGTTCCGGGAATTAGGGTTTTGAAAACAAATGGCTTAAGCGCCACCTCAACAGAGGACCACTTGTCGTTTTGGGTGCCCGGCAACTCAAACCTCAGGGCGAGTTCAGGTGAAACGCAAATGCATGGAATGAACTAGTAGACATAAAGATCTCGAATTTCCAGAAGGAACTAACACAAATCCGCATGAAAAACTAATCAAGAGAAAAACCTTTCACCAAAACAAAAGCACGGGATGCCTATTCTCATCACCGGTCAAGTGTTTTCCAAACACCTCGATCTCACACGCTTCAAGACAAGAGGGAGGGCTGAGATTCCCAAGCAGCCCAACTTGGAGTACAACTAACAACAACAAAGTTCTACAACAAAACGACGAAACGTGAGAAACCTCTTGTGTTCAGTACACCTCCATGACGGGAACTTTCTAACCTAACAATTAATGCAACTAACTACAAATCTTACCAACGTTTCAAAACACATCTATTGACTTTTAAAACAAACCATATTTATTTACAACTGCCGTAGGGATACCCTAGCCTATATATCTCCTATTCTCTAGCTGTGCGGATTTGCAAAGACTATATTTAGATTGCGCTTACTTAACAATACGCATGCATGCGGTCACCTCTGTACATTACTCATGGTTTTTCGTCTACTTTACCGACGTCTATCTTATCGCCATCCCGTCGCCCCTGCGACGCTCGCACCACGCAGAACACCAAGTAGTGAAGCGACTCCACTCGTCTTTCACCAAAAGTTTCGATGTGATGATTTCCCGATGGGTGGGTGGGAAAATCGCTCTATTGACGTTCGCGGCTTCCTTCCAATTCCGGCCGAAATTGGGAACTTTAATGCTGGCACGTGGGGTCAGGGTAGTGGTGATAATGATGGTGCGGTGTGCCGAGCGGGAGGTGTACCAAGCTATAAAAGCCGTAGCACGACTATTTGGCTTCTTTCGATCACGCACAGCGCCGCACTTTCTAGCTAATTTTAATTATTTAAGAACTTCCTTAACAAACACATCGCAAAACTATTTTTCCAAAAAAAAAAACTTCACAACCTGCCTCTTCCACGGGTCAAATTAAAGTGGACGAGAAAGCATTTGATATTCCTCAAATAGCCCGCTCTAATGTTCTAGACCTTCGTTCGGAAATCGCAAAACGATCTTTTCTAAAGGCGATCTCCGATTACCCTTTGAGACGATTAGAGGTAGTTTCTCCCTTTCACTCGAGCAGCCTACATCCTACACAAGCAAAACACGGTGTCCAAATTGCGTGCGCGGAAGCTGTACCGTGAGTGACTGGTCAAGCCAGGCTGTCTCGTCATGGACGACGAGACATATATCAAGGCGGACACCAAACAAATCCCCGGCCTCGAGTTTTTTGTCGGTACGTCCCGCATGGAGGTTCCGGAAAAGTTCCGGAAGAGAAAGAAGGAAAAATTCGCGAAGATGTACCTATTGTGACAGGCGATCTGCGAGTGCGGACGGTACAGCAAGCCGTTCGTTACAACCGGCACCATAAACGGGCAGATTTATCGAGAAGAATGCTTGCAGAAGCGCTTGCTGCCCTTCCTCCACTCTCACCGAGGTCACACGCTGTTCTGGCCGGATCTCGCTTCGTGCCATTACCCCAAGCCTGTAATGGATTGGTACGAAGCGAAGGGCGTTAATGGGGTCCCGAAGGAGGCGACCCCGCCAAATACACCAGAACTTCGTCCGATCAAAAAGTTTTGGGCGATAATGAAGAAGAAGAAGCGGAAAAACATTCAAAACCGATGAAGCTTTGAAGAAAAACTGGGAGAAATTGTGTAAGGAAGATGGACAAAGCCTCGCCCAAGATCTCTTGAGCAGTGTTAAGAGAAATGTACGAGCATTCAGCTTGGGATTAAAAAATTCAATAAATAAATTATGCCAAAAAATAGATAATATATAGTTATTCAATCCCTGAACATTTGAGAAGTATGCGATTTGAAATGAATTTTTTGTGATCATTTTTGTGTGTCTCATTTTTTCCGAGTCTAGTCTTTATCTGTCAAAAGATAAGCTTTCTTTAGTGAAATTTAAAGGAATGTGTTCGCGTTTACTAGTGATTATTTGAAAAAAATGTTTCAATGTTTTATTTTTTTTTTTTAAAACGTGATCAAATGAAGAGTTAACTTTAAATTCTCGTAGTTTCTCAATGATTCCAAAACAGCCATTGATGAGTTCATAAAGTCGAAATAAAACCTTTGATAGGAGTAAAAGAAATTTGAGAAAACAATCGTTGTAAACAAGCTGTGCAGGTTCTCATAAACCTGACTTAAATATGAAACCTATTGGTACGTCTTGGTGCCATAATAAAACTAAATTTATATCTAGTGGCTTTTATAGAGCTTTAAGAAAGCTTAATAAAGCTGGATGGTTTTGGCAACGTTACTTGGGATCAAAGCGTATTTTAAAGATGGGAAATTCTTTAATTACATTACGATTTTACTGTGTAAATGAATACCTTTCCCATGAATTTTACTATGTAAATGAATACCTTTCCTATGAATCAACAGAAAACAATGGTTAACTTATGGTTTGTTTTCCGTTTCTCTGAATAGTTTTAAAATTGGGAGGCAATTAGTTGGCAGTTTCTAGCTCGTGAACTGTTCAAAACTGTCTTCCACTTTTGTAGACAAACCGTGCCAGGATGCTCCACAGGTTTTTAAATGGAATTATTATCCAGACTACGGGCTGACTAGTTAAGAATCTCGATGCATTGATCCAAAAAAAAAAACATTCCAACGATCTCTTGCTGACACGAAATGCCGCATTATCTTGCTGAAACACGCAGTTTTCTTACATGATGTCATCAGTAAAGGGAATCAATACGGCATCTTGAAATTCTATGCTGCTTAGCGAATTCATCCTTGTCAAAATGGTGCAAATAGCTCAAGTAGCATTGCTAACACCATCCTGCTTTATTAAGATTTATTAAAGTTTTATGACAGGCACTTGAAATCAATTTGGTTTTATTATGGCACCAAGAGGTGCCAATGGGTTTCAAATTTAAGTCAGGTTTATGAGAACCTACACAGCTTGAAACCTTGTTTCTCAAATTCCTTTTACTCCTATCAAAGGTTTTATTTCTACTTTATGAACTCGTTAAATGCTGTATTGAAATGCCGTTTTAGGACTCACTGATGTTATCTTATTATGGTCAGTTGAAAAAACATTTTAAACCCATTTTGCCTACAGTAAATGCATTAAACGGTAAATTTGCATTGAAAGAAGTCACCATAAGACCAAATAGTTTTATAATAGTCATTGCGAAGAAAAATTGGCTTTATGGCAAAACTGTGATTATTTTCCAATCGCCATATTGAAACATAAGAAATAATTGAAATGTGGAATTGAATTGAAAATAAATGCATCAAATTTTCAATGGTATGCAAATAAACTGTAGATCGGAGACTTATTTTGGCATTCTTTTAGATAATCTCATCCAATTCCAAGCACTTTTCTGGAAACTCAAGATTAATTTATCGAATATATTTTTAATTTGTTTTATGTTGTTGTAAATTCACATAATATCCGAGGCGCATTAATTTTCGGCTCTTATCGCGCCAATATTCACCATAAAAATAAATGCGCATATAATTTGGAGCATAATACGCTGTAGAGAACACAATTTGTTTTGGATATTTTGCTATCAAACAAAATTTCCCGCAACACTAGACCTTTTTTTACTGCTAAATTAATCAGAAGAGCAGAGAATCGAACAAAGCAGAACAACAAAAAACAACCTCGATTCCACAGTGAAGTTTGACAGCCATTTGGCCGCATTCTGGTTTTCATGGCAGCCAATAGGTTTTATGAAGGTTCTCAAGTGGTCATAAAATCTTTCACTAGAACATTTTCAAAATCTTTATGTTCTTATAAAGGTTTTATTGACTTGTTTTCACAACCGTCTATAGAGTGGGCCATTTTGTACAAATTTCGGCTTTAAAGAAGCATAGAGGAGGTGTTGGTAGACAAAACAGTTTTGAATGTAGTTTTATCAACAAAGCCGGGAGAAGTGCTATACGGCTGAAATAAAACTAAAATTGTTACTTGGGAGGGGGTTCCATACCACCGGAAAAGGGACCCAACCAAAAGGGGCCCCCCCCCCAAAATACCGCCAAAAACCCCCGGCCCCCCCCAAACCCCCCCAAAAAAAACCCAAAGCCCTTTTGACGTGGTTCCCACCACCGGTGGAATCTTCGAATTTCCCTCTGATTTCTTTTTAATGCCATACTTTTCTCTTTTCTCCAGCATGTTTGCGATCACTGCTTTCGATCTGTGAATTTTTCTAGCTATTTCACGATTACTCTTACAGATATTCTTGAGTTCACGAGTTCCAGCAGTGACTCCGACTAACTCAAATATTTTGATCTGGCCATTTTGCTGAATCGAAAATTTTAAACCCAACTCTATGGCGCACAAAAAGCTTCCCTTCCCGAAATGACAGCTCCACAAGCTAACAACTACAAAGGTGGGCTCATTGTGGCTGTATGTTGGTGTGCGTGTGAGTAATATTCCTCCCGTTTTACGCGATTATGTATTTTTTTCATTGGAGTGAATGATATCAAATTTAAGTCACGATATGAAAAACGAAACATTTGATAAGCTATAACACATGTTAGAATTAACATTATTTTCGATCTACTGATTTATTTTTGTATACAAAAACGAATTTGTTGTGCGTTTAAACGAATTTCCCGCACTGTATTCTATTTCCTTTCGATTCGGCTATAATATGTTCATATTAACAGATAAGCAGTTTAACACTTGTTTAACGATGTCTGAATCAGTTCGATTTCTACTTTGAAAACAGCCTGAATAAAGCATTCAGTTTAATTTCTTCTGAATAGATTATTTGATCCCGACAATAATCGATTAGAACGGAATTCATTGATTCAATCCCACCACATTTTTCTTCTCTTTTCCCTTAACCAAGCAAAGGAAATATCACGATAGCACCCCATAAATTTGACGAGTGAACGGTCATCATTGCGTGAAATTTGCGCTCTGTCATGTTTGTACCTCATTCACTCGACACATATCGCCCTGAGGAGTTAATGTAATTCCCTTCCCAGCGCCGCTCGCATCCACGCCGAGCGTCATCCGATCCCAGCAACCTGCAATTCGAGATAATTTAGTGACGTTTCTTCCCATCGACCGTGCCGTCGAATGTTGCGGTGCAACCACCTTCTTGGCCGAGCGGAGCAGTGCGAAGATATTACGCGATCACCCGCGTCGGATGAATTTATTACCCAGTTTTTTTTTTCGGTGTATTACATAAATCTGCGCTAGGTGGTTCTAACTTTAGCTAATTCGTCAAGATTTTACCCTGTCCCCGTCAGTGTATCGATTGGGGCAAATGAGTGGCGACAAATTTCTAATAGCTCTTGCGTGCTTCTCGCGCACATTCACTCGGACCATATGTAACTTTCGACAACGACGTGACGGGGGACGATCGGGCCACGGTTGGGTCAAAACTTGCGCAAATAATTCCTTCGCAACTTTTTCATCTTCTTCGTCTACTTTCCCATCATCTTTCATGTAGACGGGGGAATTTTAGCAAACAAGTGTCAGTGAGAGTCACTCGGGCTTGCGATGAAAGTGAGAACAGAACTCACCACTCGGCCGTGCACCAAAGATCGGAGGAAATCTCCGACGGGCTACCCTCGTCGAGGCACGACAAGGAAATTTATTTTAATATGCTCTTGCGGTAATTTCGAGTTGTTTTTCCCCATCGTTGATCGTGTTGTTTTGGCGCAACTCAAATCCAAGACACAAGACGTCGAGAGGGATAATCCAAGCATGCCGAGTTTGACGATTTAGCACTTGTCGCCGTGTTCGAAGGTGGAAAAGAAGTGGAACACGCAGACGAAGGGATTAGGTCGATTTTTGATTTACTTCCCGGAGATTAGTTCTGAAGGCACATTTGTCGATGTCCGAAAACTCCGTGTGGTTGGTGCTGGCAAATGATCCTGCTTGATTTAATCCACCGGCTCACGCTCGTTTGAACCAACCGGTGAGGGAAATTAATTGGTGGGATGAATCAGAATGTTGTGACCTGTGAGGGATACTTTGTTGTGGTGTTTATTTCACTTTCATTGGTTTCTGAATCACACCTTCTCGGATTCACCTTGTCGACCTGAAAACTAAAAGGCGGAGGCGGAGGCGACCTCACGTGTACAAATGTGAAGGTTTTAGTTTGCATTCTTCTTCTTGCTTCGGAGATGATGAATCCGCATGTCACGAGCAAAAAAAAATAATGGCATACCATTTGGGTGCACTTTTCTAGGGCAGGAATTTGATAAACGACGACGAGTCACAGTGAGGGCCGGAATTTGGCACATGCCTTTGCGACGAGGGACAACAGTTTGGGTGCGATTTTTCGCGTTGCTACTCAATCAAATGTCAAGCTAGCGATTAAACAGGAATTGTGATCATTCCGAGTAGGCGCCTGGTTGATTTTTTTTCTGCAACAAAACACTGAGCGTCTCCTTGGTGGGTTCAAGTTCGCAAAATGAATGTTTTGTATTTGTGAAATTGAGTTTGCTATTGGTTTTTTGCTTCAGGGTTTTCAAACGTGCATTCAAAATATGGCTTATGGGGCAATTTTTGTGTACTACCTTGTTTTACAGTAAAAATTTGTTTACCTTCTTTGGGTTACATCAGGAGTGGATCTTATCTCGTGTAAAACGAGTAGGGCAAAGTCCTCTGTAACGGGGCAGTTTGATTTTTTCAACAACTACCATTAAAAAATTTGAACAGCATGGGAAGATAGTGAGTTGCGAAATATTAAAATCTACAAAATAGTTCGTCTCTATCTGGAAAAGTAAACGAATGGGAGCTTCTTCTTCTTTCTTAGCGTTTCAAGCTTATTGCTTGCACTCAACTAGTTAAAGCTTATTGCTTACTCTCAACTTGCAAGTGTTCTAAATGCACTTCTACAGTTATTAATTAAGAGTTTTCGATGCCAGGTACCATTTTTGCATTAGTATGATTGTGTGGCAAGTGTAATCATACCTTATATGCCCAGGGAGTCGAGAAATTTTCCTTAACGAAAAATGCCCAGACCAGACCGGGAATCGAACCCAGCCACCTCCAGCATGGTGTTGCTTTGTAGCCGCGTCTTTAGCAACTGCGCTAAGGGAGGACCCAATGAATGGGAGCTGCTAACCTCTTTAAAATAAATGGAATAAGAAAACTTCACTCAAGTGTGGTCACGATTTTTTGTACACAGATAAAAAGAAACATTGAATTTTCTGCGTTATGTAATGCACATAAAGGGAATGCTAGATTTGGTAGAAAATAATGGGATATGTCATGTAAATTTAAGCCAGATAACTCCTGAATCTAGCCTGTTGTATGAAACATTGCAAACATGGTTGTATGGTGCATAAAAGATTGCAAACAATTTCGTTGTTTACACCTCATTTGGCTTGGAATGAAACGAGGGGAAATTTTACGCGCTCGTTAAAATCAATTATTTTTTTCTGTGTAATATTGAAAGCTACTCTATGTTTGAACACCAGCGTTTGTGTGTTTTCTTTCGAAAACAACACAAAGTTGACATAAAAATTTAGGGCTCTGAAGGAAAATAATATTTTTTTCTGAAATAGATGCATGTACCCTCCTCTACGGAGAAAAATAGTCCCGTTTGAAACAACATACTTGTTTGTTGGCATCCAAACTAAAAAAAACTAGTTGTTTTAAAAATTCATTTTGTTGTTTTAAACCAACGATTTTGTTTTTGAACAAACAGGCAGCTTGGTTGTTTCCACCTAAAAGTATTACCGCAATCCAACGCAAATTATAGTTGTCCTAAAGTAATATTTTTGTTGTTTCCACCTTGAAAGGGGTTGATTCAAGGGTGAGTCGCTAAGCACATTATCCCTTGTGTCCACTTTTTTTAGTGTGCCTCTAAGCGTTACGATGAGTGCCACTAGGTGCCCATGTGTGCCACGGTAATTTGACAGTTCAATCGTTATGTTTTGGCTACGCCTGGCAACCAGGCGATTGTTTTGTTTACGTTTGCAAAAAAAATCCACGTGATTTGAGGCTCGCTCAAGGTTTTCCTTGTGGAAACCGCGTTTTTGATACTCTTGTGTTGAGACAGCGAATTTCAGTGATAAAGAATAAAAGCTCAAGAAGCTAAGCGCTGGAAGTAAGTGCGAGAATGTCTATAAACTGTAATATATTTGTCATTGGTTTATCTTCTTAACAGCTCATGTACGCCAGCGAAAACATAGCAGATTCACCCGGCGTTATAACAAAACGTATCAAACCATATCTTCCATGCGAGATTCCCTTGTAATAATATTGATTCTTCAATTCATCTGTTATTACATTAAATTGTTAAGTGTAACCGTTTCATGTAATGCGTGTTTTACGCATACCATCATAGCCTTCTTCAATCCTTTCTTCTTACATGGTCTCTAATCCGCTCGAATCATTTGGCATATAATTCTCTGGACCATCAATGGATCACAAGATATGATATCTGAGTCGATGTATGAGGTACTAAGAGTAGTCTCTAACGATGTTCCTTTGTCGGCATTGCTGAGGCTTACGATTTGCACTGCAGCACGAGAGTGACTAGTTACATTTCATGTCGATGATTGTGTCCATGTGTCCGAATATGTTTGACGTCATTTCCTTGATGAACATTCTGGCATTCGGAAATGACTACTATGCCTAGCCAGGCTGTTTCTTTTACTCAATGGAGTTCCACCAGCAACAACTTCTTCACAAAGGCTCCCAGCCATGATCCGCATGTCCTCTTCAATCTCTTGGATCATCTCGCAAGCTGAGTCAACGACTGGAGGCAATGGAGGTTGATAGTTGCATATTCCGACTCCAATTTGCTCCGAAAACGTGCCTTTAATGGTAGCTGGTAAGTGATATCATATCATTACTTATTAATTTAATCCCTTACCTCATCCATTGTTACATTCAACATTTTTCCTAAACAAACAGGTTGCTCAAAAGTTCACTTATAATCATTTTTTTCCCTAAGACTTATGTTTGTTGCGTGCCGAGACAAACAAATCAAAACAACACCACAACAATATTTTTTTTTTTTAACATATCGTTCCATACACTTATAAAACATAATTAGGAAAAGATTTTGTAGATTGTTTATAATGCAGTTGAAATTACATTGAATCAACCTGCTTTAGCAAAATGTGTTTTGTGCTAAATTGTGGTTTCACTGCCACCGAGAAGCATATCACAGATACTATGAATTGACTATTCAACCATCGGAGTTGGCGCAGCAAAGAAGTTACAAACCTATGACATGAAGGCACAGTGTTTGAGTCCAATGCTTGGCGATGTTATATTTTTGTATGAGGTTAGATTTTAACGTAGGACTGCGTTTCTCTTTTCTATACCGGGTGTCATTTCAAAATTTTGAAAAATGAGAGCGTTACGGAAAAGTGAAAGGTTTTTGTACGCTAATAACTCTCATTTGACTGAACAGAATGACTTCATTTACACACCATTTGATCGGGAAAACTTACAAATGTTTTGCATTAAAATTTCATGTCAGTTATGTTAGTATAAGTAGTTCAATTTATCACTTAAAAATGACCTACTTTTGCTCCCATACAAATCTACATATGAACTGGTTGAAAATATAGTTTTCCCTCTCCGGGTCCTCAAAAGCGGGTATGATATTGTCTTCTTTCTATTTCATTTAGTTTGATTCCATGTTAAATACAGCACTAACCACGCCCCTCAGCTGTAAAATAATTTTGCTTTGTTGCCGGTGCCTGACTTTATAACTGAAACCTGTCCCCTCTTTTGAATTTTGCTTCGTACTGCATTTTTGTGCCTCTCTTCTTTACAGGCAATGCTATCAACACCAGTATAAGGCACATGATTTGAACCAAAGTGATTTCATTGGGATATTCAGGTTCGATTGATCGATGGTTGTGCTTTTCGCTCTCTCGGTACGAAGATTTTTTCTCGGTTTTTCTTTATCTCATCCGTTTTCTTGCGATTGCGCGTCTGGCTCCTAAATTATCGCCTGCGCTTCTTCATCTACAAACCAGAAAGAAGCACTGCAAAGTTTTTCAGTTTCCCCGCTCGACCTATTGCCGTGGCAATGGGTCGTAAAAATCGATAATCCGCGCGGGTGCCACCCGCTTCCGAAGCCTTTCCGGAGCCGGGCACCTCCCAGCGGAAAACGATGTTTGTAACAACTAGATTAATAGAATCATCCCAACTATCTTGCCGTCGGCCATTCACAGTGACGAGGAGTTTAATAAACTACTATCCGGATTGAACACAGCACATTATGGTGTCATGCTGGCCAAATAAATCGAAAATAGAAATTAATTTCTTAGGCGTATCATAACCATCATCCTTTTCAGTACGACCAATTTAATTTTGCAATAAAAGAGTTAGTGTTTAAAGGAAATGTTCGTAATTTATCATGAACAACCAGTGCATAATATCAAAACTAGTACAGTTTGGATTGTTTGAGGCATTCAGTCGAGAGTGATGAATTCGGCAGAGATTTTTCATCAAACCCGAACTGAATTTTTTTTTCATTCAACTGAACCGAATTTCATAAGCAAGGAGCAAGGATAAAAACATTTTTAAATTAACCAACTACATGTGTTATGATATGTATAAATAAGATGATACCACTATTACAATGCACCAACGCGGTCCTACGTGATCATAACTTCACACGACGTCTAGTTCATGTTTCATTTACGTGTAGTAACACAAACCAAGAATTTATGTAAAACTAGGCGTCCCGAAACAAAAACAGACACAACTCGTCAAGAAGTGTGTTTGGCTTTCTCGTCTCTTTTGACTGATTATCATTTCTTAAAAGCCCCTCGCCTGTGTCGGTTTCAGGGCACTAAAATATACATGACTTTTTGATAGTGTGTAGCTTGTTGAGTTTTGATGGCTAGTGGACCGCAGAATGATATCAGAATTCAATACAAAAAAAAATTTAAATGAAAATTTAGGATTTTCACAGGATCAGAGTTTTGCTCCTAACAGTTCAGCATTCTATAATTTTTTTTTAAAAATATCACCCACTGTTCCATTCCACAAAAAGTAGTCACTTGCATGTAATATTGCTAACAGTCCGGCTTTTTTGCATACTATGTTTTCGACAATGTATGATAAGTCTTAGAACATCAAACGATTTAGAATGTTTTGTGATGCTCCATTTATGTGCATGATATTGAACAAAAGTAACAAAAATAGATAAAATCTATATAGATAATAGATAAAATAGATAAAATAGATAAAATCCATCAAGCTAGATATATAAAAATGAAATTCTGTCTGTCTGTCCGACTTAACCTTCGAGACTCGGAAACTACTGAACCGATCGGCGTGAAATTTTGTATAGAGGGGTTTTTGGGGCCAGGAAAGGTTCTTATGATAGTAAGAGACCCCTCCTTTCTTTGAAAGGGGGGGGGGGGCTCTCTTACAAATGAAACACAAATTTCTGCATAACTCGAGAACTAAAGGGTGTTTCGTTCAAAATTTGGTCGACTTAAACTTGACGGATTTCTTTTCATCGTGCAATAAAAAAAATTTCACACCCCTTATTTTGAAGATGTGTGCGTATAACATCATGCCTCTATTTTGATTTTGAGATAAGCACTTCAGTTATCAAAATGTCATCAAAGGAAGAGAAGTAACGCATCAAAATTGTGCACGTGCATGGCGAAAATCCAAACTACTCTCACGCCAAGTTGGCGAAATTGTTGAATGTGGCTAAATCAACTGTTACCAACGTATTAAAAGTGTTCGGTGAACGTTTGTCGACAGCCAGGAAAGCTGGATCGGGGGGAAATCGAAAGCCGGAGGCCACAGCGACGACAGAAAGAGTTGCCCGCTGTTTCGAGAGGAACCCCAACCACTCCGTCCGAGATGTTGTAAAGAAGCTAGGAGTGGCGCCTTCAACCGTGGATAGAGCTAAAAAATGAGCTGGACTGTCGACTTACAAGAAAGTGGTGACTCCAAATCGTGACGATAAACAAAACACGATGAAACTTACGTCTATGCAGACTTTTAACAGCTTCCTGGACAGGAATTTTATACGGCAACCAGGTATGGCAGGCCATCTGTACCTGTGGCTTGAAGAGCAACGTTTACATTGCGACCGGAACCGTCAACCAGGAAATTTTTCTGAGCGAGTGCCTACAAAAACGTCTACTGAACGTCTTTCCTGAAGCGACATCATTGTTCCGTTCTATTTTGGCCGGATTTGGCATCTTTCCATTACGGAAAAAAGGCCATGGAGTGGTATGCTGCCAACAACGTTCAAGTGGTGCCCAAGGACAAGAACCCTCCGAACACGCCAGAGCTCCGCCCAATCAAACAATATTGGGCCATCGTCAAGCGGAATCTTAAGAAGACTCAAAAAGCTGTTGTGAGCGAGAAACAGTTCAAGGCAAATTGGCGTTCTGCGGCGAAGAAAATGAACAAGGAGACTGTACAAAATCTGATGGCAGGTGTTAAATGAAAGGCCCGGCCATTCGCATTCGGTAAAAAGGAAGGTTAGCTGAATATTTCTCCTGTATTCTGTATTAACTGAACTTGAAAAAGAAAAAGAATTTGACTTATTAGAAAAAAAAACTTTGATCGACTCACACACATTACTGTTTGACCGAATTTTGATCGGAACACTCTTTAATTAAGCAAAGAAAACCAAATTTAGCATGTGGCAGTTCTTGAAGGTAAAAAATGTTTCTATGGTGGTTTGAGACCCCTCCCCCATCTAGAAAGGGAGGCTCTCATACAAATGAAACAGAAGCTTCGGCATAACTCAAGAACTAATCAAGCAAATGGAACTAAATTTGGCATGTGGGGTTTTCTGGAGGCAAGAAATGTTTCTATGGTAGTTTGAGACCCCTCCCCTCTCTAGGCAGGATGGCTTTCATACAAATGAAACTTAAATTTCTGCATAACTCGAGAATTAATAAAAAAAAAATGGAATCAAATTTGGCTTGTGGGGCCTTTGAAGGAAAGAAATGTTTTTACGGTGGTTCGAGAGCCCTCCTCTCTCTGGTAGGGGGTGGGAGGTCTTATATAAATGAAACACAAATTTCCACCGAACATAAGTACTATCCCAACTGTTATGAAAATTTGTATGAAGGGGTTTTGGGGCCGGAGAAGGTTCTTAGGGGCTATTCATAAACCACGTATACTTTTCTAGGGTGGAGGGGGGGTCTAACCAAAGTCTACGCTCCATACAAAATTTCAAAAAATTGTATGGAAAGAAGTCTACGAGGAGGGAGCGGGGGCTTGAGATTTTCAAAAATGAGTCTACGTGGTTTATGAACAGGCCCTTATGATGGTTCGAGACTCCTCCCCCGTCTGGAAAGGGCGGGCTTCCATACAAATTAAACACAAATTTCTGCATAACTCGAGGAATAATCAAGAAAATAAAACCAAATTTGGCATCTGTGGGTTTTTGGAGACAGGAGATGTTTCTTTGGTGGTTTGAGACCCCTCCTCTATCAAGAAGGGATGGCTTTTATACAAATGAAACAGTAATTTTTTGCATAGCTCGAGAATTAATTAAGCAAATAGAACCAAATTTGGCATGTGGAGGTTTTTGAAGACAAGAAATGTTTCTATGGTAGTTTGAGACCTCTCCGCCAAATGAAAAAGGTGGGAGGGCACATACAAATGAAACACAAATTTTTGCATAAGTCACGAACAAATCAAGCAAATGGAACCAAATTTGGCTTGTGGAGGTTTTTGAAGGCACAAAATGTTCCTATTGTGGTTTAAGACCCCTCCTGTCTCTAAGAAGGGGGGCTCTTATACAAAAGAAACACATATTTCTGCATAGCTCGGGAACTAATCAAGCAAATGGAACCGCATTTGGCATGTGGAGGTTTTTGGAGGCTAGAAATGTTTGTATGGTCGTTTCAGACCTCTGCTACTTCTACTCCATTTATATATATATATATATATATATATATATATATATATATATATATATATATATATATATATATATATATATATATATATATATATATATATATATATATATATATATATATATATATATATATATATATATATATATATATATATATATATATATATATATATATATATATATATATATATATATTTATATATATATATATATATATATATATATATATATATATAGATAGATTTGTATATATAGATAGATTTGTAATACCCCCCACAAATCTATCTCTATATATATATAAAAATGGATTTCTGTCTGTCTGTCTGTCTGAACCCAATAGACTCGGAAACTACTTAACCGATCAGCGTGAAATTTTGTATGCCGGGGTTTTTGGGACTGAAAAAAGTTTTCATGATAGTAAGAGACCCCTCCCATCTCTGGAAAGGGGGGCTCCCATACAAATGAAACACAAATTTCTGGATAACTCAAGACCTAGTCAAGCAAAGGAAACCTAATTTAACATGTGGGAGTTTTTGGAGGCAAAATATGTGTCCATCGCAGTTTGAGACCCCTCTCATACAAATCAAACACAAGTTTCTGCATAACTCGAGAACTAATCAAGCAAATGGAACCAAATTTGGCATGTGGAGGTTTTGGAAGACAAGAAATGTTTCTATGGTGGTTTGAGACCTCTCCGCCAAATGAAAAATGTGGGAGGCTCCCATACGAATGAAACACAAATTTCTGCATAACTCGAGAAATAAGTGAGCATATGGACCAAATTTGGCAGGTGGGGGTTTTTGAAGGCAAAACATGTTTTTATGGTGGTTTGAGACCCCTCCCCTTTCTAGGGAAGAAGGGAGCTCCCATACAAATGAAACTGAAATTTCTTTATAACTTGAGATTTAATCGAATAAATGGAATCAATTTTGGCAAGTGGAGGTTTTTGAAGGTAAAAAATGTTTCTTAGGTCATTCGAGACCCCTTCTTTTTCTAAAAAGGGGGACTCCAATACAAGTGTAACACAATTTTCTGTATAACTCGAGAACTAATTGAGCAACTGGAACCAATATTGGCATCTGGAGATTTTTGAATGCGACAAATGTTTTTATGGTTGTTTGAGACCCCTCCTACATCTGGAAGAGAGGGCTCTCAAACAAATGAAACACAAATTTCTGCATAACTCGAGAACTAATGCAGCAAATGGAACCAAATTTGGCATGTGGAGGGTTTGGAAGGCAATGATTCTATGGTGACTTGAGACCCCTTTTCCCACTGGAAAAGGGGGCTCTCATACGAATTAAATACAAATTTCAGCCAAACATAAGAACTTGGATAGGCGAAAATCTATATTTGTCTCATCATAAAAGGTTCCCCCGGGACATCTGGATTGTTCCGGAAAGGTCAATATGGTCATCGGGCCATTTCTAGGCTAGAAGTAGACAACTTATAAAAAATCATGAAGTTTGAAACGTCGAAAGGCATGTTTCGGTGAAAATTCGCATTTGTCTCCTCCTGAAGGGTACCCCCGTAGGATCCGGATTGTCTTGGAATGGAAAATGTGGTCATTGGTCCATTTCAAAGCAAGAATTAGACTATTCATGAAAAATCATTAAGTTTGAGCCGTCGAAAGGCATGTTTCGGCGAAAATTCGTATTTGTCCTCCCTAAAGGGTTCCGGATGCCCAGGATTGTCCCGGAATGACCAATATTGGTCATTGGTGCATTTCAAAGCTTAAAGCAGATTATTTATGTAAAATCATGAAGTTTGAGCCGTCGAAAAGCATGTTCTGATGAAAATTTGTATCTGTCGCCGCCTCACCGATCGTGGCAAAATACGCCCTCTTCCGGCACAGATTGCTTGTGATCAATCATATCAAAAAGAGCAGCACTGGCCAGAAACTAAAAATTGGGACTCTAATAAGCATGTCGACAGCAAAGACTTTAAAATTTGGTCATAAACAGTTTCCACAATGTGAATTTGAAATCCGGCTCAATATGACCCGACACACTTTATTCGTAACTTTTTTTAACAGCCTTTCAGAAATGTCAAACAAATTTGGGTTCGATTCAGAAACGTAACTTCGCGTGATTTGGGAAAAGCTAAGAAAATTCAAATGTGTAGATGCTTATTTTAGAGACTTATAGCATATTTTAAATCCATTCCGGGTCATATTGACCCCGAAACCTGAAGAAGGTTAAACTCCATGCATTTTTGAAGACATTTCATAGCTATTTTATTGCTTTTGTCCTTTTCGTACCCCTACCATGATACATTCAAACATTAATTGTTCACCGTATTGTTTAACAAAATGTTTGATTTTCATTTTGAGAGCATATTTCCACCGATAGTGATTGGATAGTATTTGCTTTATCGCTGAATAAAACGGCACTTTTCTGAATGAAGTCGTTCGGTTCGATCGCAAAATTTCAAGTTCGCAAACATTTAAGACAAATTATCTCAGTTGGCCGAGCAAACATAAAGCTTGTTCGCGACAAAATCTGAACACCCCTAAATACGTACATCTCTGGTAATAAACGTTGATAAACTCGTGAATTATTGCGCAGACTGATGAACGTATGTCTGCTCATTGTGTAAAATCAATTTTTGGTGATACTACAAGCTTTAAGATCGAAGATGGCGTCGAAAGAAGAGCAAGTGCGAAAAGCAATTGTGAGCGGTCGCAATAAAAATCCGGATCTTCCAGCAAAAAAACTTGCAAAAAAGCTAGATTTTCCTGCAAGCACTCTCCATAACGTTCTTAAATCTTTCGATACACGTTTGACAACAACCAGGAAGGCTGGGAGCGGAACAAAAACGGATCTCAGGAATCACCAGAAAGACCAGAAAGACGCGAAAGTGAAGCAAATATTGTAGAAGAGATCAGATTTTTCGGTACGTACTGTGGCTAGAAAAATAAAAATGTCCCCAACTTTCGTGCATACTTTCAAGCACCGCCCAGTGGGCAAGAACTGATGAAAACTAAGGAAAAAATCTGTAACTTTTGTCGTTTTTAAGCGCGGCTTGTAAACAAGGCCATTTCCGCTTGTAAATTGTCTGGGAAATCGAATGGAACTGGTTTCAATCACCGCACGGATATGGTTGTGGAGTTATAGAGCTTATTTTACCCCACTTCCCCTTATATTCTTGAATAATTTATAGCCATCTTTGCACGGAGAGGCTCAAGATCAACACAATAGTGCTACTCCTATGTGAAATTTCCTGAAAAATGTAATAGAAGTTATTTTATCTACCGCACGGCTCTGTGAACATAGATTTAGCTGATTTTACACCAGTTCAATGTGATATTTTCTAGAAAATCGAATTTAATTGGTTTGCGAATACCTTGATTAACACAAAAAGTTTCCTTCTCTTCAATATAGCTTTTATATTTATTTTCAATATTTCATCGTCATTCTCATAACGAGCTCAGTTTACATCGTCACTATCGTCGGTGTAGTAGGTTATTAATTACTTCTGTTATCATCGCTACTGTCTTCATTGCCATCATCATTATCACTACTGCTCTTGTCACTATCACTGGAATAGCCATCTGAGCAAATCTCCCCTCTGGAAGACGTGCTAGGAAGCTCACCTGCTTCAATGGCCACATATTTATTTCAAATTGGACTAGTTTTTCGAGGGGGGTAAGTTCAGCCATAACTTTGTTCACATAGCCGTGCCGTAGATGAAATAAGTTCTATTCGATTTTTCAGGAAATTTTACATAGGATGCGCTTTATTTGGTTGATCTTGAGCCACTCCGAGCAATCTTGATAGATAGATAGATCTTGACCCTCTTCGTGCAAAGATGTCTATAAATTATTCAAGAATGTAAGGGGAAGTGGGGTAAAATAAGCTCTATAACTCCACAACTAAATCCGTGCGGTGATTGAAACTAGTTCCATTCGATTCCCCAGACAATTCCCAAGCGGAAATGGCCTCGTTTACAAGCCGCGCTTAAAAGCGACAAAAGTTACAGATTTTTTCCTTAATTTTCATCAGTTCTTGCCCACTGTGCACCGGCAAGGTATTAAGTTGTTCGAGGTGAAAACTGTACCAAACCGTAATGATAAACAGAATTTGACCAACAATCAATGTGCAACTAGCGATTTGAAATTGGTTCACTGTTGTAGAACCCCTAGATCCAAAGTACACAATACAGTTTGCACCTTGCCATGCACTCTTGCGCTTTTCAGTACCTTTTGGTACAGGTATCTTTGTTTTTGTTTTGATTCGCTATGTTATTTGACAGAGAATTTCTTCCTGACTATCATCCCGCTGATGTGACGGCTAAAGCTCGGGCTCGCAAATAGTATCGCGAATATTTGACGAAGTTTTCCTGCGTGATAATGGACGATGAAACTTATGTGCTGGAAGACTTTAAGCAGCTTCCCGGAATGTCTTATTATACTGCCATGCAACGGAACGGCGTAGATGAGCATTTCAGGACGAAGAAAAAGGCCAAGTTTCCCAAAAATATCTGGTTCGGCAGGCAATATGCAGCTGTGGTCGAGCAAGCCATAGCTTCATCACTACCGGAACGGTAAACTAGGAAATATACCGTGAACAATGCCTAAAGAAGCAATTCTTACCATTCCTAAGGTCTGTATCCACATTAATCCGGACACCTTCAAATCATTGTAACTTTTGAAATATTGCACGTAGGAATAAAAATTTCACTGTGGTATAGCTGAGAGTCTATGATGAAAAAGACCATGATTGATGTTTACATTTCATGTTTAGTATTCAAGATGGCGAAGAAAGAAAAACAAAAGCGGGAGCGAATTTTGTACGGGCGTACGGCAAATCCTGACTTGTCAATACGGGACCTTGTAAAAATATTGGATTTGCCTAAATCCACTGTTCACGATGTGCTCAAATCATTTTCGAAACGTTTGACGGTGGAAAGAAAACCAAGAAGTGTCAAAAACATTGGACGCGCTGATCCTGTCATGGACCGAAAGGTGAAAAGGATATTAACGAAAAACCCAAATCTCTCCATTCGAACGGTGGCTCGTAAAATAGGGATGTCACCTGGTTTTGTCCAAAAATCAAAACAACGTTTGAGACTTAAGTCGTATAAAGTAAAAACAGTTCCAAATCGCAACGAAAAACAGAACTTGGCAGCAAAATCACGGGCTCGACGTTTGTACTGCGAATATTTGACGAAATTTTCATGCGTTGTTATGCACGATGAAACTTATGTCCTGGAGGATTTCAAGCAGCTTCCAGGGCCAGAAATGCTACAGCTGAGTATTTCAGAACGAAGAAGGCATCGAAATTTCCCAAAAAATACCTTATGTGGCAAGCAATTTGCACGTGTGGCAAAAAGAGTAAATTTTTCGTCACTACAGGCACAATCAACAAGGAGATCTATCAGAGAGAGTGTCTGCAAAAGCGATTGCTACCCTTCATCAAAAGTCACAAAGAAAAACCTTTGTTCTGGCTTGATTTGGCATCATGCCACTATGCTAAAACTGTGATGGAGTGGTACCAAGCAAATCAAGTGAACATTGTACCAAAAACCTCAAACCCGCCAAATTGCCCAGAGCTACGACCAATCGAGAGATATTGGGCTCTGATGAAGCGGAAACTTTCTGGAAAGAAGCAAGGAATCAAATTTATGTCTTTGACACTTCCAGCAAATTTGGACAAAGACGGCTTCTACGATTTCTGAAGAGTCTGTACAAACCCTAATGGACGGACTTAAGCGCAAGGTGCGAAAATTTTATGCAAATACCGAATAACTATGTTTTGTCTTCATGAATTGTTAAAACACATCCCATGAATCTGAAATAAACAAATACGACGGAAATATAATGCGAAATTTATGTTTTATTCATGTGTCCGGATTGTTGCGGATGCAGACCTTACCCCCCCCCCCCCTTTTTTCCCCCCCAAATTTTGACAAACCAAGAACCAAAGAAAGAGGCGAATTCACCTAACTGTCCATAGTTGCGACCTATCGAGCGGTATGGCTGGAGTAAACTCAAAAAATCGTAGTTTCTTCATGCAGCCTAATTAAGTTTCTGTTATTAGTGTTAAGATGACTAATAATGCACAATTAAATGAATAAAAAATGCATCTTGGATTGAACTAACAGCAAATTTGTTTTATTCCAAATTTAATCTGTCCAGATTTTGTCGCGAACAAGCCTTATTTACGTTTATGCTCTCGTGCGTCCACTAATCAAGAACCATTTGACACTAAGATGATGATTTTGAGTGATGATTAGAATCACCCTAGTATTCGTTGATATAACCTCTATGAAATGACACCAACATTAGGGCCTGTTTGGGCTAAGACTTCAACTTCCTAAAACTCCACATTCCGGCTCAAAACGATAGCTCATAAATGTTAACCTATTAGTGGTGAAGTACAATCATCTCGACGACATGGCAATAACAAACAATAAAGCATCATTCAACTACGTGTTAGTGGCAAACACAACGTGGGTTTCCAATAATTCACGAACATAACCGATCAAGATTGACACCGAACAACGATCATCCAAGGAGGCAATGCAATCACAGAAAGCAAAAGTTATACACGCGATTCCATCTGTCATCATCAATCAAAATAACGGGAGGGAAAATAACATCGAAAGCATAATGTTAAATAGAGAGAAGAAAGGCAAGAGAGCTACATCGACATCGACATCATTACTGGCGATAGGGCACAGAAGCGTGCATCTCCTAACCTGGGGTGGTGCACCGAGACAGGGGTCTAAAGTAGCCGACACGGGGCGTAGAACGTCCACTACCTCCCTGCTGTGATCCGGTTCCGGCTGGAACGGGATAATTGTATCGCTGCTGGTAGCGACTGGCTTGCAAATCCGGAGCTGGAACGGAAGCCGACCGTCGGAACGGCGTAGGACTAGAGTTCCGGTAGTAGTCTTTGGTGCGTTCGTGAATGACCGGAACCTCTACGGAGGTGGCTCCCGACCGGCCGAACGGCGAAGCACTTTGATAGAGCGGGTGTTTCTGTTTATCGCCGCCGGCACCGTTGGCCAGTAGCTTTTGGTTCCGGTTCCGGCTGGCTCCGGCAACGATCCGGTGGCCTTCACCGGGGAAAATGATACCGAACTCGTAGCCGAAATCGTACTTGAAGTAGATGATTCCGGTGTCCGGATCGACGTGTTTGGTGCCTTTGGTTTTTTTTTGGTGTTTCGAAGGACATTTACGACATGAATTATGAGTCGGTGATTTGTGATGGGATTTAATTTTGTGTTTGCCGAAGATCGGAGCCGAAAATATTTGGTTTTATTGCACCGACACCGAGAACGGCGACGACGACGATGGCGATGGCGACGACGAGGAGAGCACATATATGTTGTAATCGAGAAAAATTGGGATGTTATTTATAAAATCGCACGAATGTTGTGGGAAAAGTTTTCCGAACAATGAATGAGTGGGTTCGTGAGGGATGAGTGAAAGGGGGAAAAAACCCGCAAAAAAAAATCAACAGAATATGAAGGTTTGAAAAGAAAACGAAACTCACAAAACAAACTCAAAAGAACGTAACAAATCAAAGCAAATCATACACGTTTGAAAGATAGATTGAGAGAGAGAATATAAACCAGAGTAAATAAAACCGAAAAAAATGAGGAAATTGAATTTTCGCCGAATGAATGGGATTGAAAAAACACAGTTGGTTGGTCGGTTCTGAAAATAGATGCAGTTTGAGGCACGCCGGTGCTTGGGATTTAGGATTACGGCGGATCGTTCTACGATTGTTTTATGGCCAGTAGCGTGTGACGGACACAATTGGACATAGAATTTTGATCCCGGACATTTGCTCCTCAAATTGCATCGCAATTTCACAATAAATCTATGGAGCTCAAATCGGGTACTCACCGTACTGGGACACCCGTGATTCCTCGCGGTAGGCCTGAGCGTTGTTGTCGGCCGTCGGCGTGGGGGTTGTTGCCGTGGGTGCCGGAGGGGCGGCTTGCACCACCGGTACCTGATAGCCGAAGGCATTCTTCAGGATCGGCTTGATCGGAGTCTTGCGCATGTCGGTCATCACTTCGTTGGTAAAGTGGTATGCCTTGGTCTTGAACGACTGGGACATACTTTCCGCCTGGTTGGTTGCCTTCTGGATGTAGTTGATCGGGGCAACCTTGTGGGCCTTTACAGCCATGTCATCACGCGAGTTGGACATGTGCGAGGTGGCAAGTCGTTTGGAACTGTTGAAGGTGGACTTGCGGTCGAGGGTTTGAGTTTGCAGCACTTCGACCGATTCGACGGTTTGGCTTTGCTGTTGGTTCGTGGATTCGATGGTGGTGACAATCTTGGACGGCATCAGCACCGGGCCGGTGTCGAATTCCATGGGAGTCTGGATATGTTCACTGGATCGCGGAACGCTTGCCGAGCGTGGTTGTTTGAATTGAGGTCGCACGCTGCGGAAGTGTGGCTCATCGCTGTCCGATGGATGAGGGGTCCAGAGTGGACGGATTCGAGATCCGTCGGATTCGTAGTCACTTTCGCGGCACTCTCCAGGAGTGAAGCGTCCAGCTTTCTGGCCCATGAACTGGTTAGCAGACTCCAGATTGACGACCCGTTGGGTTTGGGACATGTTGACCACACGGTTGCTTGTCTCGGTGGTTTCCTTCATGTGCAAAGTGTTTGAGGTTTCGGTTGCGATCGTGTTGTGGACTGGCTGAGCGGTGACCGAGGTGTAGTACAGAGCCGGAGCGGGTTCAACCGGTGGGAAGGACATTTGCTGTTGCTGCTCTTGCTGCTGCTGGAAGCTCTGTTGTTGATAGGACTGGAAAGATGAGGATGAGGACTGCTGGGTAGTCGTACTTTGGGCATAGCTGATCGGTTTGGGCTTTTCGATGATTCTGTCAATGAACTGCTGCGGTTGTTGAAGGATCGTTGTTTGAACCTTGTCGATCGGATCGAATACTGATGGCGGTGGTGCGGCTGGACCCGTTTCGTGTGGTTTCGGCGGGTTGAACACCGGGTGAACCGGTTTGTAGCCCACGTCTGTCGGTCCCGTTTGGGTCGGTTGCCAAGCCGGAGTAATGTTCTGATCGAAATCGCTTCCGTATTCATTCGCCGATGGGTATCCATTCTGTTGTGGTGTGAAGGCAGGTTCAGCCACTACAGGTTCTACCACAGGTTGAGGTGGCAGCTCCTGAACCAGCGGAACTTGTTCTGGTTCTGTCACTGGCTGGACGGCAGCTGGTACTGGAACATGCTTCAGGATGGGCAAAGGCTCCTCGGTTGGAAGTACCTTCACAGGTTGCAAATCATCTGGAAGGTCGTCGTTTGCCAGGAAATTTCTCGGTCCTTCTTCTTGAAGCTTAACGGATTCCTATTAAGAGATCGGGAAAAGAAATCAAAGAAGAAAAAGAAGAAGAATAAAAACCAATTAGAAGCAGAAACTTGCAACGGGCAACAATTCAAAGCCAGGAATTTCACATTGACACACAAATTGCACAGAAGCGTCGTGGTCGTCTTGGTCGTCGTTTTGCGTGCGCCCGCGTCGATGCTCTCTGTTATTTTTGCGCGCGCAGTCTGGGCCTGTTTGGTCGGGTGTGACGTTGGCAGCGCCGCCGTGTCGAGCTGATCATGGGTAGGAAGCAAAAATAAACCTTTGACATAGATCGATTCCACTTTCGTGGTTTGGTCTGATTTTTCGTTCACTCGGTGGTGTTAGGGTTACGGACTCTCGTTTGAGTTTGGCGATAAAAGGCGGAAAATCATAAAAATTTAGCATGCAAAAAGCAACTTAAAATAATAACGTTTCAATTTTCAAGCGGAGACAAGGCAAGTCACGCACGATCACGCACACAAACATCAATCAAGTGGTTGTCAAGCATTTTGCGAACCTTGGTAACCTCTTCGGTGCTGGTCGTTGTGGTGGTGGTGGCGGCAGTTTCGGCAACAATTTGCTCCGACACTGGCTGCTCTGGTTGAACTTCGGTGGCAGCAGCGGCTTCGGCGGTCACGGTCGGTGCGGCGTCCTCAACCTTTTCGATCTTCGTCGCTTCAATTGATTCGACCTTTTGCTCCTCTGGTTGAACCACTTCTGCTGATGAACTCAGCACGACGCTCTCCGTCTTGCTGCTGAAGCTCTCTACCTTTTGCTCGCTGCTGAATGATGAAACCGTTTGCATCGTCTGCTTCTGGACCTCTTCCGTATCAGCCAGATAGCCGGAGCTGACTCCGTTCATCTTCCTGGTCACATCCAGGTCGCTCTCACATTCGCTTTCGGTGGCCGTAAAGGGACTCTTTGCGGGCGCCACGGTGGGCATACCCTTGGCTTCCGATGGCTGCTCGAACGAAGCAGGAGTCATCCCGGCGGTATCCGACTGTCCCGGGGTCTGTGACTTTTTCCGAGGGCTCGGCGGGATAATCTTGACACCGCCAGCCGGAACACGTTCCGGCACTTTATCCATGCTCTCGAACAGTGACTGTTCGATCTTCTCACGATAGTAGGAGCTCTTGCGTTCGTTCGAGTGCTTCGGAGCGTAGCCCATCGTGGGCTGCGGTCCCGGCTCGAGTCCGATCTCGGCCGGGCTGTAGCCAAAGTCCGGCGGCAGAGTCATTGGGCGTGTGGGCGACTGAACTGCCACCTGTGCGATCATGCGCGGTGACTTGAAGTCCTGCTGTTGAATGGTTTGTTCGAACAGCTGCTTCGTCTCCTTGACGGACTTTTTCTTGTAGACTTCTTCTTCAAAGAGCTGCTGCTGGTGATGGTACTGCTGCAATTGCTGGTGGTGCACGAAATCCGAGTGCTGTTGTTGTTGTTGTTGTTGTTGCGGTTGTGGGAAGAATTGTGGCTGTGCCTGTTGCTGTAGCTGCATTGGTTGCGGTTGGTACAGGGTTGGTTGTGGGAGGGGAGCAGGAGCTGGCTCAGACTGAGGCATAAGAGGTGCCTCAAATTGAGGCATTGGAACTGGGACCTGGGCTGGAGTAAACTGAGGAACTGGAGCTGGAGCTGGGGCAGGGATGAAGGTTTGCTGAACCGGTGGAAACTCCAAAGGTGTTGAGGAGTAATTTTGCTGACTTGGAGTGATGGAAGGTGGAGGGAGAGGCTTGAACGGCTGTGGAGTCTGGTTGTAGGATGGTCCAGAATAGAGCGAAGGACCAGTGCCTGCTGCTAGAGAATGATGAACCGGAACGAACTGTTGTTCTGGAACTGGAGCAGGAGCAGGAGTGAAGGTTTGCAGAGGAGCAGCTGGTTTGAAGGGTTGTGGAGTCGGTTGAGGAGCTGGGGCGTAGAACGGTTCAGGAGCCGGTGCTGGAGCAAAGGTTTGCATGGGAGCAGCGGGTTTGAAGGGTTGTGGGGTTGGTTGAGGAGCTGGAGCAGGCGCATAAGTTTGCATGGGAGCAGCCGGTTTGAAGGGTTGTGGAGTTGGTTGAGGAGCTGGAGTGAAGACCGGTGCTTGCATGGTTGGTTGAGGAGCCGGAAGGGGTTCGGATGGTTTGTACGGCTGGTACTGCATGCTTTGCGAGTACTGCTGTTGAGACAAGCTCGATGCCTGAAGCTGGTGAGTCGTCGTGAAGGACGAATACATCTGATTCTGCTGCTGCTGCTGTTGTTGTTGTTGTTGTTGTTGTTGCTGTAGCTGCTGCTGACTAAAGAAGCTGCTCTGCATTGGCTGAAATTCGGATTTAGGTCTTGAGCGTTTGCTATCCTCTACGAGTGAATGTTTACGAGCAGTGGGAGTAGTAGTGGTGACAGATGATGGTCTGGTGCGTGGTAGTGTACCGAAGCCGGATGTTTTTGGAGCAGTCCAAAGTTTCTCCATTGCAATGGCTTCGGCTGAAGGTCGAGGAGACGAGCTACGAGCGCGCTCCAGATTAGGTCGATAGATGTAAGATGAGGCGTCGGGGGTGGCAATGATCGTGGGTACCTGAAGAGGGATCGGGGTCGGTTCGGGCTTCGGGATAGAGTGCTTTTCGATGATCGGTGGGTGAGGTTCTTGGTGGTAAATCGGAGGAGTCGGAACTGTGACGCCTTGGGGTGAGAGGAAATTGACCCGTTGCGTCGACGACTCATAACTACTGGTGGTGGTCGTGGTCGTGGTAGATTCTAAGGTGCTACTCGGTTCGGATGAGAGTTTAGTTGCCGGTTGCTGATAGCTTCGAATATCTTGACCGGGAGTGTATGCGTTGTAAATGAATTTCTCTTCACCTACCAGCTTGTGTGTTTGGTCACTAGGGACCTGTGGTGGTTTGAGAGGTTTGAATGATGTGGGTTTGAAGATTGGCGGGGGTGGCGCCACTGCCACTGGTTCCGCTGTTCCATTCGAAGTGATCTTTTCAAAGAACTGGAACGCACTGCGCTTAGACGTTTCGGTTTTGAGTTCTTCCGGAGGAGGTTTGGGTGCCTCCGACTGAGGTAGCGTTTGGGTGGCCTCGGTTTTGCCTTGTGGTTGTTGTGGTTGTGGTATTAGTGTCTGTGTGGCGTCAGTGCGTGTCGCTATCCGGTCTGTATTGGTGGCGCTTGTCTGTACGTTTGTCTGTGCCATGGTTCCCTCAGAACGGAGTGGAATCGTAGGCGTCTGTGTACGCTGCGAGAAGGTCACCGGCAAATCGGGGAAGTTGACCTTGTGCTCCATCCGCATGGTGGCCTCGGTTGTACGGCGCGTTTCGGTCACGATTGTAGACTCTGTGGTGGGACCCTTTAGTTTTGATTCGGCGGAAAACTCTTGATGAGCGGTGAAGCCAGAATCACCGGGTTCGCTTTCACCCGGTTGATGTGGCTGTGAGTTTGTGTACGTAATTGTTGATTGATTACAGATGAAAGTGAAACACAGAGATGAAGGTGGAAAAGAAAAAAAATGACACAGACGGTGAATATGAATGTTAGGGCTGTATGGAAACAAGATTCATTTAATCACAGAGTTGTCGGTGGCACATATTTGATCATCACTGAACTAATCACTGAATTTCCCCCCACACGGTGAGCCACCAATCGGATCGAATAGTTACCTGCGGCTCCACGAAGGACACATGCTTCTGCGGTTGTTGTGGCGGTTGCGGCTGTTCCGCTTCCATGACCACAATATCGGCAATGCTTTGCGCTTCACCACCCGTATTGCGGGCAACGATCATGTACTTTCCGCTGTCGGTGTAATCGATCTGCTCGAAGATCAACTTACAGGTCGGTCCCACCTGTTGTAGGGCGTAGCTTCCCGGTCGAAGTGCTTCCTGCACCGGACGGTTGTCTTTGAACCAGGCGACGGTCGGCTCGGGCGTTCCGCTGATTTCAGCGTCCAGAATAACTCGATCACCACGGCGAACACTCTGCGCCTGTACACGGCGACCGAATACTGGTGGAAAGATAGATTCTGTGGCAGTGGACGAAGGAAAAAAAGAAGAAAGTAGAAGATAGTAACAGATGGATGAAGGAAGAAAACAGTTTCGGTGCGAGTCTTACTCTTGACGACCAAATCGGCAGTGGTGGATGAGGAACCGGCGGCGTTGGATGCTGTGGCGGTGTAGCGTCCTGCGTCGTTCGTTGAGACGTTCTTCAGCTCGACTACGATCTTGTTGAGCGAGTAGGAGACAGTAATGCGTTCGCCATCTGGTTGCAGTTCGGCGTCGTTTTTCGTGACTTTCACTTCGGGCGTCGGGTAGCCATCGATGATACCTTCGAACACGACGTCGGCTCCCTGATCGACGATCTTGCCGTTGAACGGCGATACGAAGCGTGGTGCTGAGCTGCGTCGGGCCGGTTTGCCAGTACTAATCTGTCCGGAGTTAGCGATGATGGTTTCATGCATTTCCGATGCATTGTTGTTGGCTATGTTGAGCATCGATGTTTCCTGCTGGAACGATGGAGGCTCATTGTTGGCTTGGTGGAATTGCGCAAATTGATTGGTTTCAGCTACGACTGGTGCTTGATCACCGACTTGCTTGAACGAGCGATCCATATGGGCGGATTGCGAGTGAACCTCGGATTGTGACACTCCATTCTCGACCAGCATCGAGGAGGAGTAGGACGAGGAAGAAGTGGTTACTTGCTTCTGGAGCGTGACTAAGGATGAACCGGAATTGTCAACCTGTAGCATCGATTCCGCTGTAACCAGTGGCTGCATCGGTAGCATTGCTCCGTAAACATCAGCTAATTTCACTAATGCCACACATTGCGCATTTCCAGCTTCGTTCTCCGCGAAGCAGGTAATCTTTCCAACAAGATCTGGCGATATCTCCGGGATGGTAAGCACCTGGCGATCTCCACTGGTGGACACCAGAAAGTCATGACCTTGCACGGGTCGATCGTTGAAGAACCACTTGATCTTCGGTTGAGGTTTGCCCACAACGATGCACTCGAATTTCGTCGATTCATGGAGCTTCACGACGCGATCGGCAAACAGTTCCTTGAACGTTGGACACACGACACTGTCACTAAGGAAGGCCGGTACGGATTCGAATTCGGGCGCATTGATCGATTTGACAATCAGATTCGAGAAACACTTGGCCTCGCCAGAGGGGTTCGAGGCTTTGGCCGTGTAGACACCCTTGTCTTCGGGGAACACCTGTTCGATCACCAGTTTCACAACACCGTCGTCGCGATACACCGAATGGACACGCGGGTTTTCTTCGATTTCCCGATTGTTCACGAACCACTTGACGTTCGGTCGAGGATCGCCGCTGACGGCACATTCGAATTGGCACTTTTCACCATCGGCCGCAAGGATGTCTGCCAGGAGGCGTTCGAACTTGGGTGGCGCACCCAATGGCGGCAGGACACGCTCGGCCTGCTGACGTACGGCTGGTTCCGCAATGTTCAGTGGTGTCACAATTAGATTACACTTGCTCGAAGCTTCACCAGCGCTATTAATAGCGACAACACGATACTCGCCAGCATCTTCTAAAAATGCCTCACGGATTACGAGCGAACAGTGGTCACCTTGGAAGAGTAACTGAAAATCGGTGGACTCCTTGACGGGACGATCGCCATGGTACCAGATAACCTCTGGTTCCGGCTGACCGACGATCACACAGTCCAGACGTACCGGCTTCCCTTCGAACACCGAGACGTCCTTGAGCTGGAGCTGGACGGACGGCTTCACTGGTTCCATATCACTTGCTAATTCAGAATCGGATGTTTCGTTCGGTAGACGACCTTTCACCACAACATTACACGAGCAGGACTTTTCACCGGCGATATTCTTGGCAGTTAGCGTGTAGACACCAGCATCCTTCAGGAATGCTTCGTCTATGACCAATTGCGCTCTGCCGTTTTCGTAGAAGAACTAAAATGAAAACGGGAAAAACGAGAATTTTCATTTTTCGGCCTTCCTCCGTTGGTGAGTGCCTCCGGTTCAGGCACTCATAATAAAACCGCGCGCGCAGAGTTCGGGATCAGTTCGCGGCTCACACTGCACTGCATCTGTATTCGTTTTTCCCCCTCCCTCCGCCGTGAACTAAAACACTGCAGCATCAACAATAGTGGGTGGTGGATGAAGATGACACCAGGGACCAACCGTCATTCTCCTCGCCTCACTTGAGCAGGAAGTCATTCAACTTTGATCCCCAACGGATCCCCATTCAGAAGCGAAAGCCATTTACTACTAATCAATGAAGCACTCTCATTTACTGCACCTCACAGGTGGGTGCGCTCGCGCCAAATGACACCTTCCTCCAAACTACCACCCTGCTGTGCAATCGAGGAGTCATAAATCACTACTCGCCAGCTGCTGATGCTACTACATACTGTTAACTGCAGCGACGCCTGCGCCGTTTGGGCGCAAAGGAGACACGCAAACATCTGAGCCATGCAGCCTACCGACGACGACGACGACGACGACGACCACGACTTGGCCGTCGTCTTCGTCGTTGTAATTTATCTATTTTTAAATATTATAATTAAATTTTACACAAAATTGGAACACTGCGAAGATAAATAACGTCAACTGTCGTCGTCTTCTTCGGATTTCGGGAGGACTCGTTGGAGTTCTACCGCCCGATCGATGCCACTGCTAGCGGTGGAGTTTCTCTGTGATCGTAGGGATCTTGCACAGCAGGAAATGAAGGGAAAATATCGGAATGCTCTGCGCTAAATGGGAGCGAATGGAAGTTTTCCTGTTGTTGAATTCGGATGATGTCGGATGGAGGATGACTTTCTTTCCCAAGTGGGAAGGGGACACAGAGAGAGAAAAAAGATGATGTTTCGAAAATAGAAGTACACAGCTGGGACGGTTGAAGTGGGAGATATGTGTCCATGAAAAGAAATGGAACGAAATCCGGCGGCCTAGCGGTCGTACTTACGTGCGTGCGTGCGTGCGTGCGTATGCACAGGACAGCAGCGAGGGAATGTAGAATGACACTAACGATCGGTTCGAGTTGAAATGACTTTGTCCCCGTCGGTGGTCGGCCGATGCGATGTTGTAGGAGTAGGTTCGAGGGCAGTGTTGTCAGATGCAAGCACTCGTTTGTGTTTAGTTTCAACCACTATTCGCTGTAGTTTTCCGTTTGAACATGGGAGATTCAACTTTTGGGATTCCAATTCAAGAAATACGCGGCCCAAATTGTTCTAGTCCCCTGCTCAGCAAGTCGTTTTTCAGATTAAAACAAATTGAGAAAGTCAAAGTTGCATATTAATTTCAAATACTTTTGAATCAGCTGAACAAAATATTTTATTTTCCAATTCCAACAAGATTAAATGTGACTCATTTTTTTTTATCTAATTACTCTGTTTTTAGGAAACTTCGACATAATCCACTGATTGTCAAAACTATAGTTGTTTTTTTTTTCACTTTATTCAGAAGTGACTTGTCTTTGCCAAATGAATTTTGATGTTATAGATTTCAGAAATCACAATTCTAGGTTTTTTTTTTCATTAGGGCGAATCTACAATTGAGAGACTCTCTCTGTTTACTTTCTCTTTTACCAATAGCTAAATCATTTTCACATTTTTCGTTTGGCTGTTTGCTCAATTTGCTAGCCAGCACTCTTATCTTGCGATCTGTGTAAAAAAAAAAAACAATCCGCAGTTCTATAATGGCGCTGGAATTAATAAAAGAGAACGAGGCAAGAGAGAGTCTCTCAATTGTTCGCCCTAATGAATAAAAACCCTAGAATTATTTGATGCAAAAATGTGCAAAAAGTTTGTAGAATATGTGCATCTGTCGCCAAGCCAAAACCATTGTAATATATATCTATGCCTGCATCCTTGCATGAATAAAATCGAAGAAAATTTGAAACTATCTCACCATTGTTCTTGACTATTGTGGAAAGGCTCCTGATAAATAAAACAAAGTACAGAAGTCAGCAAACGTCGCTTCTTATTTTGAAGAATGTTCATGTTTTCCACCATTTTTCAGAGCTGGTTACGCCCAAGAAGCTTACCACTTATACCAAAAAACGACACTACTGAAAAAACACTTCCGGCATTCACATAGTTTGGGAAAGAATTCGATTACACTACAAGCCACAAAAGTAACACAGAGATCGAAACATTTTCACGAATTCGACTCAGCGAACGCAAAATATGTCACTTCCAAAGCAGAGCCTGCTTCGATTCTAACACAAT
The DNA here is from genome assembly GCA_024533555.2 of Aedes koreicus. Lineage (NCBI taxonomy): Eukaryota > Metazoa > Arthropoda > Insecta > Diptera > Culicidae > Aedes > Aedes koreicus. The sequence goes on along the minus strand of JAHHFK020005622.1, from coordinate 15,626 downwards.
CGAAACAACCGGCAGGTCTTTAAGCTGAACACGTGACAAAGCTGCGTCAGCGACGGCGTTGACAATGGGGTTCATCCCTCAAATGTTAGGAGTAATTTCAAGTTGATTTTCTTCCAAAATCTTCACATCTATTGAATTATGGAGAGTGTGAGCTGTTTAGTGGAATACCTGTAACTAGAAAATAAGAAGAATGATTAGTAATTTCCATTTAATTCCAACTACCTTTATTGCTTATCTTGACAGATACGCGTATTTCGTCTACAATGTGCAGACTTCTTCAGTGTCGTGTAAGTCGAGTATTAGTACACGACACTGAAGAAGCACATTGTAGACGAAATACGCGTATCTGTCAAGATAAGCAATAAAGATAGTTGGAATTGAATGGAAATTACTAATCATTCTTCTTATTTTCTAGTTCACATCCATGCCCACTGCACAACGCTGCCGCAGACGTCAACACGATGTATTGTCATCCACAAAACCCGTTTTTTCCGATATCGTCCACCAATTTGCGCTGATTTTCGGTAGTTAAGAAGTTTACCATGGATCGTTACTAATTTTCAAAAATCGTTCCAATTGGATTTAGGACAATCAAGAAATCAGAAATTCAGAAATCCCATCCAGTCGAGAAGATAGCTCCTTGACGTTAATCTGACTTCCTTTGAAGGCACAATTAAAATTTACGCAGCGTTCTCAGAGTTTCTCCAATTTCATGATCAAAATGGTTGTAACTAAAATGTTTTAGTTACAGTTGGGTACCGGTGTCTTTGGTCTCGTTCTTTGCGGTCTCAATTTTAACGGTTTCGTTCTTTGCGGTTTGCCCGCAACTTAACCCTTTCAGGCCTAAACTTTTCCAAGCGTGATTGATTTTGTGCTCAATAAGATAGAAATGATGGGCTTCAAATGGTGAGTTGACAACTTCGAAGGAGGGTGCGACCGACCTCTGGTCCTCACAAGTTCCTATCTCACGCCTCCACGAGTCATATGATCACAAAAGACTGCCAGCTGAAACATGGAGACGCTGGTTGGCGTAGCCTGGGCAATGTTGTCATTTTGACAATAGCGAAGTGAGGGGGTGCGATCTGTAAATCATATAATATAATTTTCCATTCTCCTATCAATTATTAATTTCAGCACGCTTTGGAATCATCTTTGCGTTCCAAAACCATTTATCTCAAGAGCCTGGGCAGCATGACATTGATGAAAGGCTCAATTTGTTTTTCAGCATTTCAGCATAACATATACTTTGAAATTGCACTTCTAAATTTTAACTATTAGATGCGCAACTAAGTTCCCGCTGTTTAGCAATAGATGGCGCCAGTAGTAAGTGCTGGTCGAATGTTGTACATCTCAAGCGTCATAAACCAAGCTCAGACATATGGTAAACAAACCGCTTTGCCAAATCAGTGATTTTGGTTTAGTGTTATATATTTTGGTTGTTTGAAGATGTCTGATTTCGTGCCAAATAATCGTCATTTGCGGGAAGTGTTGATTTTCTTCTTTCATTCGAAGAAAACGGCGGCTGAAGCACATCGAGAGCTCCAAAAAGTTTACGGTGATGCTGCTCTGAGTGAAACAACGTGTCGTGATTGGTTTCGTCGCTTCAAAAACGGTGATTTCAGTGTTGATGATCGTCCGCGTGAAGGAAGGCCAAAAAACTTCGAAGACTCTGAATTGGAGGCATTGCTCGATGAGGATCCGTGTGAAACGCAAGAAGAGCTTGGTTCAGGATTAGGAGTTTCCCGCCAAGCCGTTTCTAAGCGATTGCATGCGTAGGGAATGATTCAAAAGCAAGGAACTTGGGTTCATTACGATTTGAAGCCAAGAGATGTTGAGCGTCGTTTTTTCGTCTGTGAACAACTGCTCCAGCGGCAAAAAAGGAAGAATTTACTACATCGCATTGTGACGGGTGACGAAAAATGGATTCATTACAGTAACCCAAAACGGAAACATTCATGGGACTGCCCGGGCATGCTTCAACATCGTCACCTAGGCCGAATATTCACACTGCGAAGGTTATGCTGTGTATTTGGTGGGACCAAGTTGGTGTTATTTATTATGAGCTGTTGAAACCAAACAAAACCATTACCGGGGAACGGTATCGAACTCAATTGATGCGATTGAGCCGAGCACTGCACGAAAAACGGCCACAATACGAGCACAGACACGAAAAACCCGTGAAAACCTACTTGGAAACGCTCAAATGGGAAGTCCTACCCCACCCGCCATATTCTCCTGATATTGCACCATCCGATTATTACTTGTTCCGTTCGATGGCACATGGTCTCACTGGTCAGCAATTCCACTCATATGATGACATCTCAAAATGGCTTGATTCTTGGATAGCATCAAAAGACGAACAGTTCTATCGAAATAGTATTCACGTTCTACCAGAAAGGTGGGAAAAAGTCGTAGCTAGTGATGGGCAATACTTTGAATAATTCGTTTGTAACCTTTGTTTTCAAAATAAAGTTTCTTTTTCACCAAAAAAATAGCGAGAACTTAGTTGCGCACCTAATACTATATTCATAAAAGACTTTCATGCGCTTATAAGCAGTATAGGATTATATTTATATATTTTATTTAGTAGTATTATGATAAGATTAGCCATTTATTTCAGAAATCATCAAACAGGGCTCTTCGATCGCTACAATTTCTATCTTTGAAATGTAACTAGGACAGCATAAAGAAAATTTTCAACTACATGTCTTATAAAAAAAAACTTTCATTGATATTTGGAATGATCTATCTGTTTTCATGACCTTTCCATGACTAGTAGGATATTAATGTTATCTAATTTTTATTTTTTCAAAAACAATCCATTGGACGTTAGATATATTTTGTGCAGACGCGTATTTTGTTCTTATATTGACTTACTGAAGCCGCTTCTTAAATTGTTTAGTAACTTAATTTGCTCCAAAAATTTCATTCAAATTTGCAATTTGAATAAATAACATTTTTGTCTTTTAAGATATCCTTATTGTTTTATGTGAGAAAAGTAAGACATTGTAAGGAACGAGCAAAGTATATGCATTTTAGTTTTTGAACCATATCATATTTTATCAGCCTAAAAAAGCATATGAGTCTTATACGTACAGGCAGTGAAAGATGCGTTTGAAAGTTTTATTCATTGAATATATGATAAAACATAGAGACTGCTATGCTTTTATGGTAAGTTATTTAAATTTCAAACAACTATTTTATAAGGACCAGTAGAAATTTGCAATATCTCGGTATATTCACTAATACCAATGAAAACTTTAATAAATATATTAATTAAATCTAAGCTTCATTACCTAAGTAACATTGTCAAAACCATCCTGCTTTATTTTATGTCAATCCATCCAGCAGGGCACTTTTCACAAAATTTAAAAAAGCATGTTTTTTGTAGTGAACCAACGGCGTACCATAGCGTACCTTTAAGGATTTTGAACGTACCTGTCAAATTCCTTGTTTTTGGGTGCCCTGCTGAATAGACGGTCGATTTTGCGAGATTCTTCTTAAAACGCTATTAAAATTACACCAAAGTAATGTACAAATAGCGCACCTTCCGAATCTGATGTTTGATTTAAACGTACCTCAAAAATTTCCATACTTACTTAGGTAAAACTTTTTAAAATATATTATATGTCAAATTTGAACTCGGATTCAGATTTTTGAGAAAATTCTAGCCCTAAATGACCTATAACGATCCAATATGTCATACCTATACATACTACTTAAGTACATTCTACGCTACTTTATAGTCAAAAAAGGATTTTTAATATACGTTTAAGGAAACACCCTCGAATGGCTACTTCCTGCTAAGCATTTTGTATACCCCTGAATGTAGATAAAAGGCAGGCATGTTAAAGATCACTATAAAGCATGTTTTAATCATAAAGAGACAATCTGTACAGGTACAGGTTGAACATACGTTATTGGGAAGACATGGTTGATTTTGTAAGATAAATTAAGTTTTTTCTGATTATTTTCTTAAATACGTAGGTACGTGATAATTTTCTGCCCTGCTGGGGATTTTATCTTCTTAAACTATTTCTTAAAGGTTTATAAACAATTTGTATCAGTAAAGGTTGAACGTACCTCAAGGTATCTGAACTTTATTTAGAGGACATGGTTGATTTTATATGATAAATTTATTTTTTTCTGATTATTTTTATAAATACGTAGCTACATAATAATTTTGTGCCCTGCTGGGGATCTTATTTCTGCAAACTATTCCTTAATGGTCCATAAACAGTTTTATATAAATCTATATAAATATCACGTAGCTATGTATTTATGAAAATAATCAGAAAAAAATAAATTTATCATAGAAAATTAACCATGTCCTCTAAATAAAGTTCAGATACCTTGAGGTACGTTCAATCTTAACCCATACAAATTGTTTATGGACCTTTGAGGAATAGTTTGAGAAGATAAAATACCCAGCAGGGCACAAAATTATCACGTACGCTATTGGTACATTACTTTGGTGTAATTTTAATAGCGTTTTAAGAAGAATCTCGCAAAATCGACCGTCTATTCAGCAGGGCACCCAAAAACAAGGAATTTCACAGGTACGATCAAAATCCTTAATGGTACGCTATGGTACGCTGTTGGTACACTACAAAAACATGCTTTTTTTAAATTTTGTGAAAAGTGCCCTGCTGTATGGATGGACATGTTTTATTAAGGTTTTATCAAAGCCACTAGAAATCAATTTGGTTTTAATATGACACCAAGAAGTGCCAATAGGTTTCATATTTTAGTCAGGTTTATGAAAACCTACACTGCTTGTTTAAAACAATCTTTAAACCTTGTTTTCTCAAATTGCTTAGGCTCCTATCAAAGGTTTTATTTCGACTTAATGAACTCATAAAATGCCGTTTTAGAACTCATTCATGTAATCTTATTATGGTCAGTTGAAAAAGCATTTCAAAACCATTTTGCCTCCAGTAAATGCATAAAACGGCAAATTGGCATTGAGGGAAGCCACCAAATAACCAAATAGTTTTAAAGTAGTCATTGCGAAGATAACTTGGCTTTATGGTAGAATTGTGATTTTTGTTTACAATCGCCATATTGAAATATAAGAAATAATTGAAACATGTAATAATAAATGCACCAAATTTTATTTGTAATGCAAATAAACTGTAGATCGGAGACCAATTTCTGCATTTTTTTAGATAAATTTTTGAATTCCATCAATTTTCAAGAAATGCATGATTAATTTATTGAATATATTTGTTTTAATTTTCTGTTAGTTGTTGTCAACTCGCATAGTTTCCGAGGCGCATTAATTTTCGGCTCTTATCGTGCCTATTTTCACCACAAAATCAAATGCGTTTATAATTTGCAGCATGATACGCTGTGAAAAAACTCTTTTGTTTTGGATATTTGACTATTCAACAAAATTTTCCGCAACACCAGACCTTTTTTCTCAGATATTTTTTACTACTAAATGAATCAGAAGAGCAGAGAATCGACCAAAGCAGAACAACAAAAACCAAACACGATACCACGGTTAAGTTTGACAGCTGTGGCCATTTGGCCGTATGCTGGTTCTCATGGCAGCCAATAGGTATTATGAAGGTTCTTAAGTGGCAATAGCATCTATCACTAGAACATTGTCAAAAACATTATGGTCTTATAATGGTTTTAAGAACTTGTTTTCACAACCGTCTATATATACAAATTTTGAGTTTAAAGAAGCATAGAGGAGGTGTTGGTAGATAAAACAGTTTTGAATGTAGTTTTATCGACAAAGCCGGGAAGAAACTAAACGGCTGGAATAAAACCTAAATTGTTACTTGGGTAAGGCCGTGAAATTTCCTACATTTGGTATCTTAGCATTTTTTAAAACTCATCATTTAAGCTAAACATTTCTACTGTTTCTAAAACAACTATACAACTTGGATTGATGGGGGGGGGGGGGGGGGGGGTTGCCAAAGGCAGTCGAAGGATTTCAAGCGGACGATGCATTAGTTCCCAAGTAACATTGAGAGATTCTCTTCGTCGATTTTCATTTTCGTTAATAGTTTGTCTATTAAACGATTTGCTGATGTTTTTGACATATTGGATCGTTAATTACACTTTATATTACCGTACTGTGTGTTGAAAATACTTGAATATGTTTTGGCATGGCCGTAGGAACGCAAAGAGAAAGTCGACGAAGAGAGGCTCCCAGTGTTACATAATCATCATTTAAACCTATGAGATCCGCCACAAATGAGTATAGCAGTGCAAAGAAACGGAACAGCACATGGACATTTTAGATGTACTATTCTTTATATATTATTTCAGGTCATCCATGGAGTTTCCAAGTTCTGTAAAATATTTTTTATCTCGTGGCTATATTAGCATTATCTAAACTTTTAGGTTCATGGTAGACACGCAAACCTTCTACAATCGCAGCAGGACAGCAATCTGCAGACCCATGTTGTTGTTGTTATCATTTTACATTACAACACCCCTTCACTTTACTTTATATACTGTTCTATATGACATTGCATATTGATTTTACATTTTTTATTGTTATTACCAGTTTTATCATCACTCGGATATTTATGATTTACTTTAATATTATTTCAGTATGTTTACCTCGGAGCGTATGGTACGGTATGTCCACGCATCCCCTGTAGATTCACAAAATGCGTTGTAATTCAAATCTATTTATTTGAATCCAACTCATTTTACAGAATCATCTTTTGCGGTAAATGCAACGCAGTAGGCCTGGCCGCTTTGACGCTTGTATCATGTCTTTGATATGCTGCAAGCATCAATATTGACAAAAAAAGTAATTGGGCGTCATCTAACTCAATTATTTCCAGGAGGCTTTCTCGTACTGGCTGCGTTTGTATTAGATTAGATTAGATTAGATTAGATTAGAAGAGAGGCTCCCAATGTTACATAGGACCTAATGCATTGTTCAGCTTGATTTGTTGACTGGACAAGGGTTCGTGGAGTCGCCAGTCCCTTGTCACGTGGCCTTCTGGCCGAAGTCTTCCGAAGGTCCTCATTGAGATCGACTGGCCCTGCTACACCAAGCCATCACGTAGGCTATATTTTCGGGGCAACCTGCTGAGGATAGTCCTGCAGACATAGGTAATCCTTGCACTGATGGTGGGTTCTTATCTCATCACATCACAATAAGATAGAAATGATTGAACAAAGTTGGAAATATTTTTTAAGATGGGCTATCTACATTAAGATCTACAGTTGAAACAGTAGCTATATCTGCTATACAAAGTTAAGATATGTATCCAACCATGTTCATCGGTTCTTTTTGATGGTCAACTATACTAGGTGGGGTGAAAAGTAACCTCTTTGACCGCCAAAATGCGATGTTACTGCAAAAAAGGTTATAATGCCTTGTAGTCCGTTCATATTAAGGCATACACGCCCAAATTTCAGTGCGATACTGCCCTTAGTTTTCTTTTGACAGCTGATTGTTGATGACGTGTTTGGCATCATGTTAAATATGGATAAAAACGGGTTTCGTTCTCTCATAAAAAGGCAAAAGGGCAAAGCAAACACAATAAAAGTTGGATAAGGATTATGGGGCAAATGTTCCGTCAGATTACACCGTTATTGGTTTCGAGAGTTTCGTGGTGGCAGCAACTAGACTTGCTGTTGCGGAATTTGATGGACTTTTGACGTCGATTATTAATTTTTGATGAAACCTGGATCCACTATTACACGCCAACGAACAGAATGAGTACCCGGCAATGGACTGCAGCCGGCATGAGTGCTCCGAAGCGGCCTAGGGAGGCTCAATGGGTCGGAAAGATGTTGGCGTCGATATCTGGGATTGTAATGGCATACTCTTCGTGGATTACCTCGAAAAGAATAAAACCATGAACAGCGAGTTTTACTGTGCATTATTTGAGCGATTAAAGGCCGAAATCGCTGCAAAACGGTCTAACTTGAAGAGAAAAACAATTTAGTTTTTGCAAGACAATGCGCCGGTCAACAAGAACATCTCAACTTCGGCTAAAATCAAGGACATACGGCTTCCGCATCCACCGTATTCACCCCATTTGGCTTCCTCGGATTATTATCTGTTCCCAAACCTCAAAAGATGGCTCATCATAAAAAAAATGAGCTCACACGAGGAAATCAACGACGCCGCGGAGGAGTATTTTGCAGACCTTCCGGAAAATTACCTTTCGGACGGGATCAAGAAGATGGAGAATCGCTGGAATAAGTGTATCGAGCTAAAAGGGGAGTGTACCTCAGTGTATCGAGCTAAAATTTAAAAAGAAATTAATTTTTTTTTTCACCTTCAAGGTGGCTAATTTTTACCCCAAATAGAAAAAAATACGACAAAACGAATAGAACACGAATAGTTTCTTACGGGAAGAGAGAATAAAGCAACAACTTGTACTTAAACAATGTTTTTAATTGTTATGCAAAATTTGTCATTGCTCAATCCACTTATCTGAATACATTTAATTGTCAGTGTCCACAGGTGCAACCAAACTTTTTGATATGACTCACACACCACCAAAATGTCATGTAAATTTCGGTGCCCTGAGACCACGCCCCCACCCCTCCCACAACAGAAAAAAAAGAAAAGAAAGAAAAAAAAAAAAAAAACAAACATAACCGCAATCAACGTACGACAGAGATAGTAGACAGAAAAAGAAAAAAAAATTGTATTTATGTTTACTTTCTATTCACAACTAACAATTAACAAACATCACAACTACATAACTTCCAAGATTTTTTTTTTCTCCACACTACTATAACAAAACAGAACAAAGTATCATAAATATAAATTAAAAAAAAAAAAAAATAAATTAAAAAAGCACCCACAGCCGAAGACGCAGAGGCGTACGTCTCTCTCCGCAGAATAAGCGGCGCCCGTAAAAATATTTTATTTTATATTTTTAAAATTTTAGGGCTAAGAAAAATTTAAACTTTAAAAAACAAAACTAAGAAAATTCCAAAAAGTAATTTGGTGGTATGTATCACGAAAGGTTATACAACTCATTTTATAAAGTCAGAAAATTTCGTTAGATATGGATGTAATGTCGGTCTAAGAAGTGTATCGAAAATAAGCTATCCACAAACTTTCTTTCAAATTATGTTGAAAACCGATATTTTATTCATACAAAAAATTGATCCTTTATTGTACGAGGTTAAACTTGAACATAATGAAGACCGGATGAAATTTAAGTTATTCCTTCACGAATTTTCGAACTTTGGATCGAATGCTCTTCATCAAGTTCCGGACAAGTGTTGCATCGCATTTTTTGGACGCTTGAGCCCAAATTTTTTGAACTCCTGCATGTTCCCAGCTGCCTTACCAGTCTTCTTGAAGAACCTCTTCACGATTGCCCAGTAACGTTCGATGAGTCGAAGCTGAGGGCAATTTGGTGGATTGATATTTTTCTCAACGAAATCTATACCCTTTTCCGCAAGCCAATTGAGAGTGGTTTTGGCATAGTGAGCCGACGCTAAATCCGGCCCAAACAGTGGAGGTGTACTATGCTTCTTATATAAAGGCAACAATCTCTTCTGGAGACACTCAGATCGATAGATTTCCGCATTTATAGTTTCGGTAGTGTAAAAAATGGTTGACTTCAAACCACAGGAACATATTGCTTGCCATACCAGTACCTTTCGACCGAATTTCTCCACTTGAATCGACCTATCCGCATCGCTCACATCCTCCCCAACGACGGCAGTAAAGTATTGTGGACCTGGAAGGGTTTTTGAGTCCTCCTTTACATGGGTCTCATCGTCCATCAAAACGCATGCATCCGGACGCTGCAAAAGACGCGAATTCAATTTCCGGGCCCTTGTTGCTGCTCGCTTCTTCTGTTCTGCACTTTGTTTCGAGATTTTCTGCTTCTTGTAGGTCTTCAGGTGGTTTCGCCTCTTGATACGCTGGATCATTCCGACACTCGTTCCTGCTTTTTTGGCCAAATCACGTATTGACATTGATTTGTTCTTCATGATTAGAGATACCACTTTCTGCTCCAGTTTCGGGTTGGAAGAACCGGGTTTTCTGCCTCTTCCTGGTAGCTCATCCAAAGAAGAGTGTTCCCCAAACTTATTAATGATGGTTTTAACACTTGCATGATGAATTCCAAACCGCTTCGCCAATTTTCGCATAGTAATACCCTTCTCACTTAGCCATGTGTCCAGAACCTTAATTTTCACTTCCTTTTCAATACGCGACATTTTGAAAACGCAGAATTTGAACCGCACAAACAAGTAAACAAAAGAAAGCTGACAGTCAAACGCACAGCATACAGTGTTCAGAGCATAAAAAACCATCACAAATACATGCGTACAACGCAAATGTATGTGGATAGCTTATATTCGATACACTCCTTACCCCCTATTTTTTTTTTTTTTTCTTTTTCTTTTTTTTTTTTTTTTTTAAAAAAAAAAAAAAAAACACAAAAAAAACAAAAAAAAAAAACCTAAAACACAAAAATAATTTTTATTTATTATTTTTTGTCCACATTATTATATACTCTTGACAGATTTTATTCCTTTGGTTTGTGTAAAGATGAGTCATTTGAGAAATATACAACTGGAATTCATAAATTTCCATTGAAAATTCTACCAATAACAACATTTTTACTAAGTTATCCAAACAACAGGCCATAATTAGGAACAAAGAGACAAATCTGTCCCCAACACTGGGTCCACGGTTTTCTTGTTAAATAATTGTTATTTGATCCATGTGAACAGTTATTTTATAACATGTGACTATTTTCTGTAGATCTGGGCTGCATTATTCGGTTTATCGGTTCGAATTTAGCCAAATTTAGATCATTTAGAGATAATCTGTTCCACTTAACCAGTAAAATCATGATTTCGAAAAAGTTGAGAAAATCGAAAGCTACACGAAACTGAACAACAGCAAATTGATTAATAATGTCTGAATTGCTTCGAATTAAATCGGTCATCCTGACAGCAGCATACTTTTGTTGATTATCGCTGAAATAATGACATATTTGGTACATAGGCCGAATGAAGGAGCTAGGCTAACTGTTGGTCTAATCTTGTTTAACAATTCTGCAGAAGTCTGTAGAGGTTTATACCTTGAAACAACTTAGATAGACCTCATTTCCCCTAATTAGTGAAAATCCCATAAGCTGCGGATATCGTTCTATACGGTTTCGTTGTTTCAAGAGCATTAAGCGTACAGGCGTTTAAACTTCCTATTAACGTTCCGCCTTTTGGGATGAACATCGTGTTCATTTTTTTTTGCCATCGGAAGTCACCAAACCAAACACGCTAGCAGGATGCTTGGTAAGATACACATTTTTATGCTCGTCGGCCACGTCTTTTGCCGGAAGATAACTACCATAGCGATCGGTTTTGGAATTTGATTCGGCATCGAATGCTCTCGTCAGTGAACAGGGTTGCGCGTGGGACAAATCACGAGTACGCTGCGTCTTCGTCTAGGTGCAAATGTCATTGTAAGGAAATCGGCCACTTTTACTCGCAGCCTTCTATGATATCAATTATAGCTTACGTGCATGCAAATAAAACCATGGCATTGTATGCACTGGTGTAAAGGGGACCTTATTTGTACGATGGTGCATACATTATCACGTATACGGTAAATACAGGTGTGTACAAGTAGGACCAGTGCACAAGCAAACGGTAAATTTTGTTTCATCTGCGCTCCGGCAGATTTTGCAATTTATTTCTATGAGTTAACTAGAAAATAAGAAGAATGATTAGTAATTTCCATTTTATTCCAACTACCTTTATTGCTTATCTTGAGAGATACGCGTATTTCGTCTACAATGTGCAGACTTCTTCAGTGTCGTGTACTAATACTCGACTGAAAGAAAACCTTCGCCACCTGCCGTATTTATCCTATTTTCTAAATACAAACACTTGTACCTACAGCTAACATTTTGTACCTAACCTATCCTGAGTCCAAAACAAATATTATGCTTGATATCTACCTCGCCTATTTCCTTATACCTAACCTGATTATCCCGTAGCAGCGGGTGCTCCACTACGGAAGTTGCTTGACTGTTTTCGCCATGGCTGCTGCCAGTCAACTGACAGCAACAGGGTTGCTACGAATGGCGATGCATAGGTGGAAGCACCACCAGGTGGCAGGAAATATCGCTAAAATCAGGCCATTTGTTAGAATGAATGAGTTCTGATAATCAGGTGTCCATAAAGCCTCAATGGCATATTTTCCCTTGTACTTAATCCCAATACGGTGTCCATATTACTGTGGATAGAGACCTTATTTATAAAAATAGTTACAGCAATAAACGGTGAAACCCTCCTATAAACGTCAAAATCTCCCAGACTACTGCCACTGCGATTTGTTTATCTATCTTTCGATAACAATTTAAAGCAATATACGGTAACCATCCGCAGATGGCGAGACTGGCGAGATATAGCCATGGACCGAATACAATGGAGACAACTTCTGTGTACAACGGAGGCCACACCGGCCTTGGTCTGATTGGTAAGTGGTAACGGTAACGCAGTGCATCGCATTTGCATGGGAAAACCAAGCAAAGATGTTATTGATAAGAGATTGATTGTATGCCATGCGATTTTACATGAGAGTGGCAATTTTTCTGCTAAACGTCTAGCGCGTCCAGGCTAGATATGCAAACTAAAAAGGCATGATTTTTAATTCTCCAATAAGGGAACGTCCACTTATTATGTCACGCAAAAAAGTGACTTTTCAGACCTCCCTTAACACGTTTTTTTAAAAGGACCTCCAATTTTTTTGTATGAATTATCGCGTTTTCCCAAACCCCCCTCCCTCCCACCATACTGCGTTACATAATTGAAGGTATCTCCGGAAATTTTTGTCTGTAGAAAACTTTCTTAGAAGCATTGTATGACGAAACTCAAATATTTGAAGTTCAATACTTTTCCGTAATCATTATTTGATATTGTTGTGGTCGAGACTAAATTATTATTAAATTCAACACTCCAAAGGGCGAATCTTTGTTGCAGTTACGTCGTACAGTTTTAAAAGAAACAGGTAGATCTCTTATCAATTTGCTTAGAAATCTTAGTTTACTAACATTTGCGCCTGCTTTGAGCAGGTTTAAAAAAGTTGTTTGGAAAATTTAATAAAGGATAAATTACTGGAGTTTAAGGGTAAATACAGTTATTGTTGCGAAACACTAGAATCCATTGTGTATCAATAGGATAGTTTGGAGGCTCTATGCATAACTGTTGGTACACTAACACTACTATAATAGCGAAACTATTCAAGCGCTCGCCATAGGTACGTTTCAGTTCGGACATCTTATTTTTGTTTGTTTTTTTTTCTAAATTGAAGAGCATTCGCGTTTCTTTTCACAATTAGTCCTCAAATTGAACCGCATTCCGCAAGCTAATTTTCAGTTTTCAGTTTCTAAGTTTTCAGTTTCAGTTTTCTTGCACCTAACCCTCCTTGGAGCGAACTTGCATCTGGCAACACAATTTCCCTGTTCTCCCGGTCTCCTGGAAGTGAGTCGCTGTCCGAACCGAACCCAAAATCAGCAGCAACGATCTTAATTAAGTGTTTTATAGCCACTTGCACAAGATTGAACCACTCGACAATCAATTAAGGGCAAACCTCAAAGGGACAGGCGATTTGTAGACTGCGGTGTGCGACAACTCCCTCATAATATTCGTGACGGTGTTGTAAGTGGATGGCAAAGAGGCAGTCCTCTTCAGTAGGTTCATGATTTGTAGACTAGTTTCCCTCCTCTTCCTACGACTGATGCAGTGCGTGGGTGGTGCTCGGGAGGCGAACGATCTAAAGTACAGCAACAACACTCACCTTCACTTCCCGGTTGGAGAAATGCTTTCCATCGTGGGTCCACATGACCTCGGGCGGCGGCGTTCCGGCGACTTCGGCTTCCAGTTTGATCTTCTGGCCGACCCTTGCCATCGCGTTCGAGGGCGGGACGGGGAAGCTGGGGTACTCCGTTGGCTCCAGAGCTGTGGGTGGTTGAACCAGCGAAGAAAAAGACAGAAGAAGAAAATTCATCAGTGAGTGTGCGTCTCGGCGACGTCGCGTGAGTCATGATTGGTGTTTGAACAGGTGTTCGAAGCATGCGTGCGGTGTTATGTGTTGTGAGCACGTGTGGCGGGGCTGTGAGCAGCTGATTGGAAATTGGGAGGTGTTATTTGTTATTGTTTTCGTTTTTCTTTGGATAAATATCAAAAATTTTAGACTTCATTGCCGTGCGCGGGAGTGAGTGTCTGGTTTTTTAACGCCAGCTAGCGCATTCTACGGCGACGGCGGGTGTTGAAAATTTCACACATTTTCGAAATAGCACGGTTCGGGCCCGCTAGCGTTAGTTGTGTTTAATGGGCTGTTTTCACTGTGTGCAGAGGTATTTGTCAGTTTCTTGGATAGTGTGAGAGAAGCAAAAAATAAACCCTCGGGTTGGCCGCGGGAAAAATCTTTTCATTCGATTTCTGGCCGTGAGTACCTTCGGGAAATTCGATCTTTTCTGCGGGTTCTCACTCGCATGTCATAACTTATGCGCGTGTTCGCGTAAACAGATTTCTTTTTCGTCTTCATTATTCTTCGGAGACACTGGCAGACAGTGATTTTCACCGTCTTATGAAAGTCGAATTTAATTGCCCTCTGCTGCTGCTGCTATGGGTGCTGAATTATAACCGTTCTAAGTTCCTACAAGATCGATAATGAGCCGCTGAAGGGACACACAATGTCGCTCAGTATTCGGCGTGGAAAATGTCACACACAGCTCCACACTGCTGGTTTAATCGAGCTAATCGGGCTAATTGATGGGGCGTACTGTAAGGGAAATGATTCACGTTGGTGGTGACGGTTTGACGAAACTTTGTCGTTTAGGTTGCTTTTATGCTATGTTCTATCCGGTAATGAGCTGTGATAATGTTCTGTGGCAAATGGGCACATGTGAGATGATATCAATTTCTGAGGCTATTGGATGTAATTTCCATATCCAAACAACTAAATCATTTATCGCCACAAACTGCGGCGATAAATATAACATAAATGAATCAAAGTAGACAGTTTATATCGTCATTTTATGCGATAAGCTATTTTATGTAATCTTAATCATAGTACCCCTATTGTTGACAGTCAAGCTTTGACAGTGATATAAGTTGTTTTGCAGGAGCTATGACGAAAGCAGTATAAAACCTTCATTCGATGGTATGTTGGGCACCCCGGAACGAAGAAATCCACCCTCGGGAGCCACTTTGTGTCCATGGGATACAGCAGATCCAGCATTTACTAGATTATCGCTTTTTTGGAAGAGGGCAAGAGCATCGAGAGGCAGTCAAGCACTCCACACTGAAGAAATCTGTAAGTCGCAGACGAAATATGCTTATCTGTCAAAAGATAAGCTATCTGTAGTGGAATTTAACGGAATTTGCTCGCGTTTACTAGTGATGGTTTAAAAATGTGTTTTGGATTTTTTAGAAAAAGTGATCAAGTGAAGTGTTAATTTAAATTTTCCTAGTTTTTCAATTATCGAGAAGGAGCCTGGCTCGAGTTGACCGACAGTCTTGTGCGACCCGATAGTCCAGCATAAACCGAAGCGGAAAATCGACGGCAAGGTGACGAAATCATTCCGTGCCTTGGGCGCAGAGGTCAAACAGAACAAACCAACAAAATGTTCCTCTAGTCCATGGAAATCGTCACG